>PVJO010009698.1:0-67841 GCA_004026905.1 Hystrix cristata | reverse complement strand
AGTGACACACACAGGGGAAAAGGTAAAGATACCTCTGTAGAGATGGCCACCAACATTTCAGCCCTATCTTCAGATAACACGTTACACTGGTTATCAATTATGTATTCTAACAATTAGGCAACATATGTTGCATTTTTGCCCTGCTCTTTTCCTTTACCTGCTGTTGAAATTTTATACCCATGTACATTTTTTTTTTTTTTTGGTGGTGCTGGGGATCGAACTCAGGGCCTTGTGCTTGCAAGGCAAGCATTCTAACCACTGAGCTAAATCCCCAGTCCACCCAGGTACATTTTTTAAGTAAAGATTTTGAAAAAAAAAGAGTTTGATAGAAATTTTGCAAATTTTATTAGCATACCAGGATTTCATGACTGCAATCTGCACTTTCGACAGCGGCACTCCCTACGTGGGACAGGTCATGAGAGCAAGGACGCTGCAGCATAAATCGGGGCGACTGTTTTAGTTACTTTTTTCTCGTTGTTGGGACAGAATACCCGACACCCAAAGTTAGGGGAAGAAAGGTTTATTAGCTCACAGCCTGCAGAGGTTTCAGTCTATAGTCCGCTGGATCCGAAGCAGGGCGGCAGGGCAGAGGGGCGGGCCGGCGTGGCAGACAGGCAGCCGCCGGCCGCAAAGTAAAGTGAGGAAATGCAAGGAATGTATGCAAATAAGCAATGCAAACAAGCAGCTAGTTAGCTTCTTCCTGTATCTTTTATCTAGGCTACCTGCCCCCAGGGCGGCCCGCACTCCCACCCCCAATTTCAGTCTCACATTCTTGATCCCAGCAGAACCATGCCAAACCGATCAATGGATCAATTTAGTAATCACACACTCTAGATCCAGCTATCTCTTACCACATGAGGCTTTGGGGGGACATCTAGACACAAACCATAACAGCGACACAAGCCATTTTCCACGCTGGGAAGTACCCGGCGGAAGTCCACCTGTCTGGCACGCACGAGGCCCTGGGTTCAAGCCACAGCACAGAAAACAAAACCTATCTAAATGCACTGGCTGTAGTGTGAAGACGAGCTGAACACATTCTTGCTTCTACCACACAGTGAACAACTCTCCTTCTGGTGATCCTGGTTCCATGTGAGGGACGGATATCATAATTCTGCAGATATGAAAATCAAACACCCAACTAGCTCCTAGTAAGTTCAGCCCCAAACCCATGTCCTCCTCCCTCAAATGCACAAAATTTTATGACATGTATTTTTCAGAAATATATCCATTTTGCTTTCCATCCCTTATCTTCTCTTTACCTTAGTTATCTTTTTATGTGGTTTTTGTTTGAATTGGAATTTCTGGGTACAGAAATAAGAAGAAAAAAAAAAAAAAGAATCTCACCATTGTAGTTCAGGATAGCTTTGAATTCACTATGTAACCCAGGCTGGCCTAAAACTCAGGGTGATCCTCCTGCCTCAGCTTCCTGAGTGCTGGATTCCAGGCATGTGCCACCACACCCCACCGTCATCTTCATTAGGAATGAGAGTCATTTGCCTCTTACTCAAACATTCTTTAGATAATGAATTTTTTCTACGAAGCATGTATTATTTTGATGGGATGTGATTCATTTAGGTTAATGAAGCTGATCTGGGTCTGGATTTACAGCGTAGCTGCCCTGCATCTTCCCACCAGGAATAACCATGCCCTGCCCTGTGGCCCAGGCAAGGCCATGAGTAACAGGGCTCAAGCAGTAAGTGCCCACCTCAGGGTCGCCCCGGCAGTAAAACAGGGATTTGTGGATAACATTCTCCGAACCAAGGTCACCAGGCCACTGAGCATAACTGCCAAGAAATGGGAGCCTCCTGCTCCCCTCTCCGGGATCAGACGATAATGTCCCCTCTGACTCTAGAGGCCCCCAGGTCCGCCTCAGGCCCGCTCTGTCACAGGGACCCCATGGATGGATGTCGCCCCGTTCCCAAAGGTGTCAAGTCAAATGCCTCTTCCTTTTGCAGCAAGGCTCGGCAGTAACGTGTTTTCCCTAGTGGCGTGTTGTAAATTTGCTAAGAACTGCCCACATTTATCAAACACACAACCCAAACACCTTTAGAGGCCCA
The DNA here is from genome assembly GCA_004026905.1 of Hystrix cristata. Classification (NCBI taxonomy): domain Eukaryota; kingdom Metazoa; phylum Chordata; class Mammalia; order Rodentia; family Hystricidae; genus Hystrix; species Hystrix cristata. The sequence goes on along the minus strand of PVJO010009698.1, from coordinate 65,781 downwards.
GCCCAGAATCCAAATGTTAAAGAAAGAGAAAAGCTGATCGGCATCGGAACGCACACCGTGCCGGTCTCTTCTCATGTCTGAGCTCACTCCCAAGCTGAGGCAGGGCACTGGGGTCCCCAAAACTGAGCAGCTACCTTCCCGCTAGGCAGGGATGCCAACCTGCTGCACGGGGGCTCAGATACGTGGAGAGCAAGAGGTGAGAGGAAGAGCGGTCAGCTCTTCTCTCAAACAGGAGGGGGCTGCACAGGAGGTACACATCTGCAATCTCAGCACTCTGGAAGGCTGACGCAGGAGACCATAAGTCCAAGCTCAGCCTGGGCAACCTAGTAAGACCATGTCTCAAAATAAAAAATACAAAAGGTTTGGCTACTATGAATTGTGCTGCCACACATGGGTGTGCTTGGATCGTGTAACATGATATCCTCAACTCCTGCAGGAAGACACCCCCACGGGGAACAGCTGGCTCAAGGGGAACCCCTACTTTTAGTTTTCTGAGGACTCTCTACTGGACACAGCCCACATCACCACCACCAGATGAATGGGTAAAGAACGTGTGGTGTTCACACACCATGAGGCACTACTCTGCCATAAAGAAGGATAAACTTGAATCATGTGTAGGAAAATGGATACATCTTGAGACCATGATGTCAAATGGAATAAATCAGGCACACTGCTTAAATACGGCATGGTTTCTCTTAAACGAAAAACCCAAAGTATAAATAAATTAAAAAGCAAAATAAAAGATAGATGCCAGGAAATAGGGAGATAGACTCTGTGGTGATGAGGAGGGGTCCGGGGGTGGGAAAGCCCCAACGCAGAAGGAAGAGGAAGGAAAAAGGCTCACAATGCAGTGTGTATTGGTTCCGCACCACGAGTGTATTTATTATGTATCATAAACATATACTTAATAAAAAAGGGAAGAAGAAAAAAAACAAAATAAAATTGTAGAAGGGCTGGGATGCAGATTGGTGCAAAGGTCCCAGGTTCCATCCCCAGTGCTGCGAAAACAAAAACAAAAGGCACCACTCTGGGAAGGCTGCTCGGCCAGGCACCAATGCTCCACCTCGCAGGGCTGCGAGAGAAAGGATGGCCAGGGAGCAGGGCCACAGTGACTCATCTGGCCCTCGGTCACTGGAGACAGGAGGAAAAACAGCAGCCTCCACAGGTGGGAACGACAGCCCATGGCTCAAAATATAGATTCTGCCAGGCGTGGTGGCACACGCCTGCCATCCCAGAACTCAGGAGGCTGAGGCAGGTGGGTCGCCGTAACTTCAAGGCCAGCCTGAGCTACATACCAAGACTGACTCAAAAACCAAAAAATAAATAAATAAAACAATCCGGGAAACACATAATATTATTACTAGTAGATAAGGAGAATGAGACTTACAAAAGATAATTTTTTTTAAAACGGTGAATAATTTGCCCAAGGTCACGTGATTAATAAGTACATGATCTAGCATTCAAATACAGGCCTGCTTCACTCCGACTTACATGTATACTAAACACGCACACAGTAAAAAAAAAAAGGCCAATAATTATAACAACTAAAATTCCATATTTATTACTTATTATAAATACCTAAGCATGTAAGGAAATACAATAGGGAGAAGATACTTATATAAGCCAAAACATTGCAAAGAAACTCTAAATATCCACTGATAAGGGAATGCATTTAATAATAATACAGTAAAATGCTATGTAGGCTTTGTAAAGAACACATTGGGTGCTCGCTTCGGCAACACATGTAACAAAATTGTAAAGAACACATCGGGCTAATCAAACAGTTGATGAGGGTGCTTCTTTATTGAACAATTTCAAGCAATAAAGGCAGAAAAAGGGAAGATTCAGGAAATCATGCACAGCTCTTAATGGACAATGGGCTTAGCAGTAACAATCACTGGGCTGCAGAAATACCAGGTGACAGAGGGGTGGACAGCCCAGGCTGGCACTGCCCAAACTGCCTCCTAAACCCTAGATTCACGCAGGGAACCTCACAGAGTGATAGGAACCTGGCAGGCCCAGCCTCAAGGAGTCTGCCCACCACACCCGGCTGGGGTCCAGTCAGCCCCAAGTACTCGGCCAGGAGCAAGCAAACAGCACTGGAAGGAAAAACCAGCCAATCCAAAGGGGCTTCCACAGGACCAGAGCCTTGGTTCTTGGACAGGTAAACATCTGCTTTTCAAAGGAACAGAATTAAAGATAAAAAGAGATGGAATAAATGTCCTGTGTGGACCTAATTCAACTCCTAGGTAGAACAAAACAACTGCAAAAGATTTTTTTTTTTTAAAAACTCAGCAGAATTGAAAAAACAGACTAACACTGGATTATATTAAGAACTGTTGTTTTCTGAGATGTAGTAACGGCACTGTTGTGATGTTTTGTTTTGTTTCATTTAGTCTGAAACATGGTTTTTCTATATGTAGTCCAGGCGGCCTCAAACTCTAAATCCTCCTGCCTCGGCCTCCCAAGTGCTAGAAATACAGGTGTGAGCCACCGTGCCTGGTTTTGTCTTGATTTTGAAATTCCCTGCCTTAGGATTACATCTTAAAATTCATGAGTGAAACTACACAATATCTAGGATTCTTGTGTTTTTTACTTCGTGGTGATGGGGATCAAACTCAGGACCTTGTTAAGATTCATTTCAAAATGAGGGCAGCAGGGGGAAGGATCAAAAGAACAAAAGTATTTCTTATGGAAACTTTCCAACATATGTGGTAACAAAGAGAATAATATCCTGAATCTCATTGCACATCCGGCTTTAACATTCTGTCAATCCTGGTATAAGTTCCTCCCATGCACACAGTTTCCTTCTGATGTATTTTAAAGTAAATCTCAAACAGGAGACAACATATCATTTCACTCTGAAATATTTCAACATGCACCTCGAATTGATAAGGACTTTTTAAAAGTATAACTACCAAGTTGCTATATCACAGAACAATACTAATAACTCCGTCATATTAACTCAAACACATCACAACTGTCAAAATATCAATGTTTGTCGAAACTGGGTAATGGATCTGGGGGTCCATTACATATTTTAACTTTGTGTGTGCAAATTTTCATAATAAAACATTTTTTAACGAAGAAGACAACTGTGTATACTCACAAGGATCAATCTCCAAGACATATTAAGTGAAAAAAAAAACAGAGAATAATGGATATAGTCTGCTACAATTTGCATGCTTAAAAATGTGTAACAGTAAAAGACATATTGCCATTAATCTTCCCCCAAATCCTCCCCGTCGCTTCAAACACACTTATCCCACTGTTCTTGCCCTTTCGGAAGCAGTTCTGGAAGTCCTCTTTCATTAGTGTCTTTATGAAGTGTGATCAAAAATACAGTGAATGTGCCAGATATGGTGGCACACACCTGTAATCTGAGCACTCAGGATGCTGAGGTAAGAGGACACGGTCAATTCAAGGCCAGCCTGGGCGACACAGTGAGTTCAAGACCAGCCTGAACAACAAAGCAAGACTGTCTCAAACAAACAAAAAAAGATTGTGACTGCTGCTGCCAAGTGCCATCCAATGGAAAGAGAGGCTAATAAAAACATCACACTGTGTCTTCATCCACCTTATCCACAGGATCTGGCACCATGTGACTTCTGGCTCTTCTCTAAAGTCAAAATAACCATGAAAGGGAAACGTTTTAAATGGATCCAATGCCTAGCAAGCCCAAGGTCCAGAGTTCGATCCCCAGCACCAAAAAAAAATGGATCCAAGACATCAAGGCAGCCAGGACAGCACAACTAAAGACACTCATGAAAGACTTCCAGAGCTGCTGCACAAAGTTGCAAGAATGATGGGGTAAGTGTGTTCGAATTGAGAGTGAGTATTCTGAGTGGAATTAATAGCAATGTGGCTTTTATTTTTTAATTTAAACATGCACTGTACTTTTTGATCATGACTCACAGCTCCATGGGACATAACTAGAAGATATATATAGAACTAAAACTGGCCACTGTCTCTCCAGAGGGGAACTGCACCACCAGGGAGGAAACAAAATGTACTTATCCTTTTGCACTGAGGACAGTCTATTGTATATTTAAAAACATAAATCATTCCTAAATTAAAAGAAAAACAACACAGCCACCTGGGCCCATCAGACCTCACCCAAACCAGGCAATAACTGTAACTGATCATTAGTCACTGCTTGCACTGACCTCGCTTCAGTGTCCTTCTGCATTTCTACTGCAAAATGTCCCTGACATCTGTAAATCAGAAATCCCCACCATCCCTCCAATCCATCGTCTGAGGGCCCTCAGTCTGAAGTTGACATCCCAGGCACTGACTTCCCCTGTGCCTGGCTCATTCCAGTTAAAACCTTTTCTAGTTCTCTCCCCAAGACTTTCTTCTGCAGGGATCCAGGAACTCTCCATGCTGCCGGAACCACAAATCCCTGTTTGTTTCTCTAGTGGTTAAAATGAAACAGAGACCATCTTTCCACCTACCCCATGTCCACACGTAACACTTGCTTCACCATTCAGCCACTCCCAGTCGCTTCCTGCTCCTAACTTGTGTGTCGCAGGTAAGGGTTGATCAGCTCGCCGACGCTGGGTAGCCGCTAACTGTCTCAAGGGGGGATTTCACCTTTTTTCCAATTCAAACTTTAAATAACTGAAACAGATGCACGCCTGAACACATGTATAGAACTGTCTCTTTCCAGCCACAATTTAGATTTCTCTGACTCAGCCTAATGGCACTTAGTCACAAAGGTCTATGGTTTGAAAATATTTTTTCTGAATTCCCTCTTTTCAATCCCAAGAGGAAAATGAAGCAAGAGTGCATAACAAGCAGGAGAACGGGGAATGTTATTCTCTATGAAATTTTAGAGCAACAATTATTTTTAGTAACATCTGGGCCAAGTGTTCTCTCAGGGCTTGGTTTATTCTGAAATTTAGTATCATACAGGATACAGGATGAGGTCTTTAAATTCCACAGGATTATTCTACAAATGACTTTTCGCAATTAAATTCATCTGCTTTTATACACAGCAACTAAATTTCAGTACACATAACTTGTACAACATAGAGAAACAAGTCGTTTCTGAGCAAAATAATATATTTTTGTGTTTCAACTCAGTTCCATTCTCTAGTAGGAATGGTTTAAAGTTCCCCTTATGATAAAACCTAATAGGAGGGGTTTGGGGACTTAGCTCAGTGGTAGAGTGCCTGGGCAAGGCACTGAGTTCAATGCCCAGCACCAAAAGAAAAAGAGAAAAAAAAAAAAAACTAATAAAATTAAGCCCCAAGGGAAAATTATGAATTTGAGAGTTAGTATTCCAACACTAAGATCACTTTTTCATTAGCATTTGAACACCACAGTTAAAGGTACGGTTTTTGGTTTTGGTTTTGGCTTTTTGAGACAGGGTCTCGTTGTGTAGCCCAGGCTAGCCTTCGTGGTGATCCTCCTGTCGCAGCTCCCCAACTGCTGGGATCACAGGCATGCACCACCACACCAGCCAAAGGTATACTTTTTAGAAGCCCCAAACAAGACTGGCATGAAAAGACATGGAAAATTAATTTGCTAAAAAATAAGACACAGAATGTAAAGTTTGCAATCCATGTTTTCTGCACTGTTCTCCCCAATGGATTCTTCTAAAATACTTTTTACAATCCTACTTTGAGGTCACACTTTGCAAGAGGAAGACCTCTTCATGGACTCGCCCTTGCAAACAAGCAGTGTCCTGAGATGGTCACTGTGCCTGCCCTGAAGGACAAAGGTCAAACAGGGCCCTTCCCCCGGGACCTTGCAGAAGCCTACTGTAAGAGGGCAGCTGGGAGAGGCGACCCACAAAGGGGTGACAGCAGGGTCAGGGTGTTCAGCACACACTGGCTCTGGGGTCGATCCCAGAACAAGGCCAAAGGAAAAAATTACAACAATGTGATACTGCACTTTTCAGACCTTCAGTAATATCATTCCCTTTGATATTTATTTATTTTACATTTTTATCAGCTTCTTTATACTGATTGTCTCTAGGAAGTCCTTAACCATTGCACTCCTGTGATCTCAGGAGGCTGAGACAGGAGGATTGCCCTGTCTCAAAACAAAAAAGGACCTATGACACAAAGTTTTGGGAATTTCTAATATTTTCATTACGAACTTGTGGGAAGTGCCTTCTAAATACCTGGAGTAGAAGCAACAAGCAGGTGAGTATTACACGTTCCCGTATTGCTAATTTATCACAACACAGTCTCTTAGATAATGAAACCACCTCCTTGCCAACACTCAGCACCTGTGCACCAAATCTGTCACACCTTCAAGTCTGTACATGCACCCCTCTACAGATACTTACAGTCAAAAAACAGCAAGAACAGGCCATGAGAGACAGAGCCTTGCGCCAGCACGCCTCTCAGCTCAGCAGGAAGGAGGCTGAGGCAGGAGGATCGCCAGGAGTTGGAGGCCAGCCTGGGCTACACAGCGAGACCCTGTCTCAAAAAAAAGGAAGGCCACCTGCCTGTTCGGGTTCTTGCTTCTAAAAGCCTCGGGGCACACAGAACTTGTACTTATATGTTGGTTTATGCTCTTCTTTTGTTAATCTGTGTGCTGCTGTGGGCGCCTCTGTCACAAACCTAGTAGTGGGTAGATAAGAGAAACCTTTCCCCCTGCAGTACCCACTATTGTTACAACTACTATTTGGGATATTGCTCAAAAAAATCAAATACAGTAAACGGGTCAGAGCACCACCAAGGGCAGAGCCAGGTGATACAAGGTCCAGTAACATCCACAGACCTGCTCTACACCTGGGAGGATGCGTGCCGTCTCTGAATCAGTGAGCGAAGGGCTATTTTTCTACAAAAATCATCTCAAAGGCTGTGTGGCAGCTACATTTTTAAGCCATCTGCATCCCACCCCAGGCCCGAAAAGCAATAAATTAGCAGAGTTTCCATAGGGAAGCCACACCTGACAGCTTACACAGCCAAGCGTACACCAGGCTTTGGGAAATACTGCAGAAACTCAGACTGCACCAGAGGAAGGCGGAGCCACGATTTAAAAAGAGAATCCAACCACGACTTCCACCGACCCCAAGAGCAAACTCAGCGGCCACACCAAACGCGGCTAAGTCACCAGCCCGCACACGGAGACCTCTGCCGCCCCGGTGGGACACCGTCGACCGCATCCAATCCAGAATTTGGGTCCCCTCAATGCAGAGATGGGTGAGCGCCCAGTGTGTTAGCACAACCCCGAGAAGCCTCGGCTCGGCTCGGGCTACAAACACAGTAACATGAATTTAGTCGGGTTCTTTGTTTACTACAGGAGATGCCCGTTTGTGCTTTCTGCCTAAAGTCCCCAAGCCCTTAACGAGCAAAATTCACGGTGGCTACAGATTAAGCCTCCACTGAACTTATTTATTTTGCATTTCCTCAGTTACATCTTTTTAAAGTAAGTGTTAACATAGCCAGGTATGGTGGCACATGCCTATTATCCCAGCACTTGGGAGGCTGAGGCAGGAGGATCGCCTCAAGTTCCAGCCCAGTGCCTCAAGTTCTAGCCCAGCCTGGGCTAGCTATATATAGTAAGTTCCAGGCCAGGGTGAACTACATAGCGAGACCCTGTCTCAAAAAAAAATCAAAAATAAAATAGTGATCTTTTCATTGGTAGTTTCTATCTGTCCATATTACAAACACTAACACCTTAATTCCTTCCCCTGATTTTTCTCCCTCCATATCCTAACCCTTAATAAAACTGACTGGAAGATTCCCTGAAGATATCACCATTTAGAAATGTCACCGTGCAGCCATTTGTTTTCTGAGCTAGGGTGCAGGCTGTTCAGAACAGTGCTCCAATCATTCTCATTGCAACCACTCAAAGCTACTAGAACTAATCTCTCCCAATCTGTCACTTGAGTTTCACATCTAGAAGGAAGAGTCGTCCTCACCGGAGCAGTAAACACTGATCACTCAACATCAAGGATCTCTTCAGAGGGCCCTGTATTGTACTCACAGTTCCCCAAAAATGTAATTAAACAACACCCGAATCTAATTTTCTGTTCACCATTTTAGAAACGGCATCATCACAGATGAATTACATGTGACATTTATTCACATCTGTAATGATTCCAAGCAAATATGTGAATTTCACCCTAACCGAATGAGACTGGATAATTAACAGATGAGTTTCCTAATAACATTAGGGAGCAGCCTCACGCCGGACTCCCTTTGAATCTCACTGGAGATGAGATTCAAAGGGGTGCTGCTGAGTATGTCCAAGACACTGGATTCATCCCCAGTACCAAAACCGCCAAAAAACATATTATTGTACTTGTAAGCAGGCTCTGCAGTATTTTCTGTATTTATTCTATCAACAAGTAGCTTTTTAAATCTCTTGTGGGTACAGCATTAACTCAAAGAGAGAAAATGAATCTGAAAGTTGAGCTTTTTGGGGGGGTGGTTTTGGAACAGAGTCATCTGTGTAGCCAGGCGGCCTCACGCTCGCCATGCTCCTCCTGAGCAGCCTCCCAGGGGGCTACAGGGTGCACCACCACACCCAGCACTGTTCCTACTCTGTTTTAAAGATCAGCTAAATGGTCTTAACCAGGTCACCACGAACAGACTTACGTAAAGGAAGAACATTCTGTCTCAGAAAACCATATAATGGGATGCTTCTCCATGGCCTCGCAGTACATGACCTGCCATAACTGAATGGCAACCCTCATCACTTACACGTACAGCAAGTGGTCTTCGCTCCTACTAAGCCAAGTCTGGAAATCTCTGAGGCTCAAGTGTCTGCAGTCTCATCACAAGACCAGTGGAAATTCATCCGTGCTACTCTCCTTAATATTTTTTTTTTTTGAGACAGGGTCTCACTATGTAGCCCAGGCTGGCCTCAAACTCCCAGTAATCCTCCTGCCTCAGCCTCCCAAGTGCTGAGGTAACAGGTGTGCACCACCACTCCCAGCTTTAATTTTCTCTTCAAAGGCTTTTCGATCTATTCCAAGATAGTCTTCCAGGAGGAATGTGAATCTACAGTGATTTCACTGTCCTAGATATAGCACAGAATTGTAAATAAAATGCAAAATAATCTGACATTGAAAAGAATGTCTAATTTTACAGGAAAACAATGTCTCCTTAGACAGAAGGAGCACTGGGCTGGGAATCAGGTGATCTGGGCACTGGTCCTGGTCCATTTTCCTCCCTATAAAACTGGGGATGACCTGTCACCTACAATCTGCTGCCACCCGAGGTCCCCAGCCGCAAGAGACCCCCGGGAAGTAGAAATGTGGGGTGTGCATCCCACACAGCCTGCTGCACTTGACAGCAAAGAGAGACGCCTGCAGGGCTGTGCGGATGGGGGGGTGAGGGTGGATACCATCGTCCAGTGCTTCTCATAGATTAATTTTCACAGAAAGAATTCCGAAGCCCCCGCGCCTGAGCCTTCCCCCTGGGAATCGGAAGATGCCTGCACTCTGGGCTCCTGGCTCTACCTCCAAGCAAACAGCAGACCAGACTCTGGCATCATTTCTCAGGCTCCCTTCAGGGCCACAGTCTTTGGCATGTGGCCAAAAAAGGGGGTGTGGCTCCAGGTTGAGCAGGAAACTGAGAGTTGGGTGCCTCTTCAAGCACTGGTCACCCTGTGGTCCCCGAAAGGCAATGCCACCAAAGTGACCCCTCCCAGGAGAAGGCTCACTCTACTCAGCAGAACAAAAGGACCAAGTGGGGTGTGAGCCCTCAATTTCCAGGCTCCTACCTGTGAGCCCAGGCCAAGGACACACCACAGAGCTGTTTCTACACTAGCATTTGTGCAGAGAGCAAATTCTAAATCCCATGGGTGGGGCCGTTCTGCTTGTCGTTACAGCAGCCTACTGCAACCACCTACTGCAAAGAACAGACCTCATCGAGCACCTTCCCTGCCTGCATCCCCACATTCTTCCTACCCAGAAGTTGTCTCAATGCCAAAATATCTCAGGAATCAGCCTTTGGCCCCGAAGTCTACAGTTTGTGCAGTGACTCGAGAGAAAATGGCTTAATCCCCTAAAAAAAAACAAAAGAAGAAGAAAAAAGAGGAAATGTCCAATGCCTGAAGACATCGCCTCCTGGTTCCCCATTGTCTTCAAGAGGTCCGCCCCACACCTGGACCCGCAGCTCTCCCAGTGGGCACGGAAGGTGCGGGGCATGGGAGAAGCGCACCTACCTCAACCTGCCTTCTGGCTCCTTCCAGCCACACACACTCATTCCCCCCTGAAAATCCAGCAGATTTGGTGTTCAATTCCCAGAGGGGACCATCACAGGCTGCCAGATGTCTTCTCCCACTGTCCATGGGCCACACCTAAGACATGTCAGGGTGGCCCTGTCCCTGGCGCATGACTACGGGAATGTGCCACTTGTTTCCAGCAAACACACAAGCAGGGCTTAGAAATCCCATCTCTGCTACTTCTCTCCAGTCCTAAACGGGGCTTTGGAAGCAGGAGAGATCACTGCTGGCTGGGTGAGGGAGGGACCTAGGGACCTGCACCGCTCCTGTCCCCAGCACCTGTCCCAGCAGCCGCGCCCAAGCAGAGATCTCACCTAGAAGAGGCAGCCCAGGAGCAAGCCTGCTGCTCAGAAACACAACCGGCTCCTCCCTACCCGCCCTGCGCCCTCCCCAGTCACCTCCTCCAGCAGAGCAGGGGACCCGGGCAACCACATGGCTGTGTTCTCCCCAACAGCCAACACCCCAAGTCCACCAGCACTAAGTGAATCCACGCCCCACACACAGCCAGCTCCAAGAAGCCGTCTGCAGTGGCCACACAGACTGACGCTGCACAGCAGGAATCCCCGCAGCCCAGCCAGCTGGGCCCGGGGCCCTGGGGCTCAGGGCGCCTGGGAGCCACTGCCCAGCCCGGCCCCTCCCGGCCATGTCACAAAGGGCTCCCGCATCCCCGGACACCAGTGCGTCCCGGCTCCCACCCGGCCTGCAGCTCGCGCTGAACAAAGGCGCCCAGCACTCACAGGAGCCGCAGCCTCGCTGCGATGCTGCGATCGCCTGGTCAGCCGGTTCCCTGTTGCCTTGTCGCCGAGGCAGCCGGCCGGGAGAGGCGCAGCAAGAGTAGCCAGGGTTCCCGCAGCCTGGCGTCTGGGCGCAGCCGCCGCTTCCCATCACAGCCTCCGGGCCAGTCCCGGCCGCCCCCCGCGCCACATGATCATGGTGACATCAGAGCCGCAGACGCCCAGTGCCTGGCTGGTGACATCATGGGCGCCACGCTCACAGACTGGCAGGTGGCACGGGATGAGGGGCTGCCTTTCTCACAAAATACAAGCACGTTTGGTGTGATCGTTTGGTTTATTACAGAAGGAAAAACACTTCTGGAATGAAAAGCACTTGGTGTGTCTGCAGCCCGACAGTTCTGATGAACGGGAAATAACTGGACATCCACCTGGGCTCGAACCCAGGGTCTTTTGTTGGGGATAGGGTGGGGCTATGTGGCCCAGGCTGAGCCTCAAACTCACAGCAATCCTCCTGCCTCAGCCTCCAGAATGCTGGGGTTACAGGCATGCACCACCATGTGTGCATGCCCAAACCAAAGATTTTGTGCGAGGTATGGCAGGCAAGCGCTACCACTAAGCTAACATCTCCAGCCCTTTTTAAAAAAAAATTCTTTTTTGAGATATGGTATTGCTACACAGGGCAGGCTGGCCTTGAACTCACTAGGTATCCCAGGCTGGCCCAAACTTGTGGCAATCCTCCTGCCTCAGCCTCCTGAGCACTGGAAAGACAGACGTGCACCCCCCATGCCCAGCTCCAGCTTCTTTTTTTTCTTTTTTTTTTGGTGCTGGGGATCGAACGCAGGGCCATGCACTTACCAGGCAAGTGCTCTACCACTTGAGCTAAATCCTCAACCCCTACAGCTTCTTATGAAATGTTCTATGTCTGACACTGACTCTGAAGGCTCCTGATGAAACCACACTCTACCCTATAACCCCATTATGATAAATGGCAATAAATGTATTTTGGGTTTTTGTTGTTGTTGTTGTTTGTTTGTTTTTTTGGTGCTGGGGATCGAACTCAGGGCCTTGTGCTTGCAACGCAAGCACTTTAACCACCGTGCTAAATCTCCAACCCCAAATGGCAATAAATGTAAAAATAACAAAAATCATTAAGCCTTTACAAAGCAAAATCACAACCAAGTGAGACAGCAGTGACCAAACACATGATTCTTCCCCAGCAGAAAGAATTCACTTTCTCTATTTTTTTGTTTTTGTTTTTTTTTTTTGGTGCTGGGGATCGAACTCAGGGTCTTAGTGCTTGCCAGGCAAGCTCTCTACCACTGAGCTAAACCCCCAGCCCTCACTTTCTCTATTTTAACTGCATTGTTTCTTTGCATTCAATTTATCAAGTGTATTTCCAGTATTTGTGTAGAAGCAGAATATCTCTAACCAGCTTATAAACCCAACAAAAACCACACACATCAGTACCAGTTTCTTTTCTTTTTTTTTTTTTTTTTTTTTCAGGGGAAGAAAGGTTTATTTAGCTCACGGTTTATAGAGGTTTCAGTCCACAGTCGGCTGGGTCCGGGCAGGGTGGCATGGCAGACAGGGAGAAGGCAGCCAGGTAAGCAAAGAATGCAAGCCAGTACCAGTTTCAATCACTTGAAATAATAAGCATTCAATAAACAGTGAAGATAAATTAACCATTGTGACATCGTGATATGTGTGGCCTTCATCCAGCAATGGGGAGGCTGAGGCAGGAGGGTTGCTTGAGGAAGAGTTTGAGGCCAGCCAGGGCAGCATAGCAAGACCTCATCTCAAAAACAACAATACTAAAAAGTGCAAAACGTATGTTTGACCTTCCCTGGTCTCTGTCACAGAATGCCTACAACATCTATCATCTCCTAAGTGACATATACTCTGCACCTGACTACTTAACTGTGTCTTTCAGACATTTCTTGGTTACAACCCAGTGTGATGACGGGGTCAAAACTGTCCCTAGAGGGGGACGCAGGTGGGCTCTGGGGCGCTGGGCTCTGGGGCGCTGGGCTCTGGGGCGCTGGCCTCACAGACAGATGCGCCCTGGATGAGTCCGGGCACAGGTGCTGTCTGGAGATCCTTGTCCCCTGCCCTGTCCTGCCCTGGCTCTCTCCCTCTTGTCCCCACTGCCTGGGGCCTGTGAGCCACAGGCCAGGACAAACATGGCCTCCAGCGCCAAGAGCTGAGCTGACAACACCCCAGGGTGGCCGGAGGCCATCCCTGAGCTCTGTGAGCCACCACAGCAAGTCAACAACCCCAGAACCTCAGGCAGAAGCCACGCTGCAGAGATGTGTGAGTGGGGACCCATCACAGGACAGATGGGAGCTGGGGCAGGTTTAGGGCTGAGTTCCCAGCCCGTGTGGGTGTCTGCATTAACTCTGGGGCGCTACATGTGCAAAGTGGATGAAACACTCGGTGTCCTCAGAGATTAACGAATTTCTTTTTCTTTTTTTTTTTTGTTTCATTTTGTTTTTTGAGACAGAATCTCCCTATGTAGCCCAGGGTGGCCTTGAATGCATGGTGATCCAGCTGCCTCAGCCTTTTAAATGCTGGGATGATACGTACGTACCACCATGCCTGGCTAGAGAATTTTAGTGTGAAAAGAAGCAAACCTCTGATATCGGGGGGGCTCTGTGGGTAGAAATAGAACATAGAATAAGAGGCTCAAGCAGTGTTATTCCTTATATGACTAATTTCCAATGGAAACTGGGTGAAAATTAAATGCCCTGGGAATCTCATATTAAATTCCACAGGCAAAAGTATCCTATCACCTTCTCAGGGGAAGACATCACACACTTGGTACAGAACAAACAGATGATTTAAACATTATATATAAAATGATAAATCATGCTGGGTGTGGCAGTGCACACCTGTGATCCCAGCACTCCGGGGGCCGAGGCAGGAGGAACTCTGAGACTCTTGAGAACACCCTGGCTACACAGCAAGACCCTGTCTAGTAAAACAAAACACAAAACAAAACATAAACATAAAATCGGTAAACCTAAATAAATGCATGCATTTTGAATACTATTCTACTTTCTTATCTGAAATGTTTTACTGGGGTCAGGGATTTAGCTCAGTGGTAGAGCGCTTGCCTAGCAAGTGCAAGGCCCTGAGTACAATCCCCAGAACCAAAAAAAAGAAAAGAAAAGAAATGTTTTACAGCAAAATATAATAGAACATTTATTCTCAAATATAAGGGTTTCTAAATATTCACTGCTAACTTTTCTAATTATTATGCTCTAATTTTTTAAACAATTTAACACTTAATTTAATTTTTTAAAAGCCTAGAAGGCTTTTTTTTTCTTTTGGACTTACTCTCTCTTTGCTCAATTACTGGATCAATTGTCCCAGAAAATGTATTAAAGATTCCCTCTATTTCTCCTGAGCCGTTATCACTCTTCTGTCTTCTGTTCAATTATTAATATAGAAGAGTCCATTGACTTGTCCCTGCCAATGGCATCTTAGCTTAATCATTATAGCATTATGTACCCTCCTGCCTCATCCTCCCTGGTGCTGGGATTCCAGGCATTCACCAAACACTCTGTTCATAACGGCTTTACATAGTTAATGAACCAATCTTCTCTTTTTGATTTCCAAAGACTTCTTAGCTATTCATTTTACCAGATAACTTTTAGAATTTGCCCCGAATCCCCCTAAACCCTATGTTTTCTTTGCTTTTTGTGTCTGATGAGTTTCGATCAGAACTGAATTGGGAAGAATGCCTGTTTCTACAACACTGAGAATCAATCCTTGATCCTACTCACATTTCAAGGCCCCAGGTTTTATCTCTTCCTTATGCGCTTTCCCCGAATCCTCCTGCCCACCCACTTTCTCTCTGCTCCGGGGACCAGCATCAGACACGATCCCGATCCCGTCCCCCATGACTGAGGACAGCCCTGAGCCCCATCTGACCTGCCCACTTTCTGTGTGACTCAATTTCCCCTCTCCCACTCTGCCAGGGTTTCTCTGGCACTGAGGACCCAGTCCTGAGCTCTGGGCTCCCAGTGTGCACGGTCTGAGGACCACAAACAGCACAACTACCTTCCCCTCAGCCCAGACTCGGTCATGGCTAAGGCAGTCTCGACGCGACACCATTTCCCTGGCACTGTCTACACGGCAGGCCCAAGTCAAGCTCACTGTCAGCCGAATTCACTCAGACTTCATCACTGCTTTGCCCTGAAACGGACCTTGGTTCTCGAGACGGAAGCCCAGGGCTGCCGAGCCCACTGTGCGGACTCTGGGGCAGGCGTGTCCCTACAACTGCGTCTTCTCAACAGCAGGCATCAATTCAGCCTCCCTGACTAGGAGCGCGGATCCGATCTTCCTAGGTGTTAAAACTTAGCCATCTGCAAATGCAGCAAACGGGGCTGCCCACGAATACAGGCACCCGGCTGAGCAACAGCAGACAGCAAGACCACAGAGCCGCTGCGTGTGACCACAGCGCTGCTTTAAAACTGCAGCTGGCCATGTACTGGTGACTGGAGAAGCTAGATGGGGCTGCACAGTACTTTGAGTGTATTTGGAAATTTCAATATTAAAAATACTTTTATTTCAACATCGCTGGTCATTAGAGAAATGCAAATCAAACCACACTGAGATTCCACTTTCCTCCAGAAAGAATGACCATCATCAAGAAATCAGATAATAAATGCTGGTGAGGGTACAACAGGGGGAGAGATGAACCCTTCTACACTGTTGATGGGAGAAAGTGTAAACTATTACAACCACTATGGAAATCGGTATGGAGAGTCCTCAAAAGGTAAAATTAAACACTTGGGAGGCTGAGGCAGGAAGATTACCACGAGTTCCAAGCCAGCCTGGGCTACATAGTGAGTTCAAAGCTACTCCGAACTACACAGCAAGGCCTTGTCTCAAACCATCCCCCTAAAAGGAAACCAAAACAAACAAAAAAAACCCTAAAACTAGAGCTTCTATTTCAGCCAGCTCTTCTCTTTCTAGGTGTCTTCACACACATCCCATGTTTATAGCAGCACAATTCTTAATAGATAAATCTTGGGAGGAACCTATATGTCCACTAACAGATAAATGGATACAGAAAATGTTGTGTTTACACACAATGGAATACTGCTGTGCCATAAAGAAGGATAAATTTGAGTCATCTGTAGGCAAATGGATGCCCTTCTGAGACAATAATGTCAAGTGCAATAAATCAGACAAACAAGCTTAAATATTGCATGGTTCCTCCTACACGAGAAACCCAAAGTATAAATCAAGAGCAAAGTAAAAATTAGATAATACAAAGTAGGGAGATAGATCTTTTGCAAAAGTAAAGACCAAGAGATGGAGGGAGTGAGGAGGGAAGGGAAAAGACGTAGAAAGAAATCAGAGGTGCGTCTCCAACACCAGCACCTCCCAGTCTCTGCTTACTCGCATGGCCTTCCCAACTCCATCTGAGTCGACCCCACTCTACAGTCTCATAAGGTGGATGTGCCTGTAATTCCAGTACTTTGGGAGGCTGAAGCAGGAGGATCACAAGTCCAAGTTCCACCAGGGCAACTTAGCATGATCCCGTCTCAAAATAAACAATGGAAGAGGCTGAGAATGGTACAGTGGTCCTAGGTTTAAGCCCCAGTGCCAGCAAAACATAATAAAAGAAGCAAAAGAGCTTGGATGGTGAGCACACCTGCAAGGACCCTCACAAACGACGCTTGGGTGTCCAGGAACAAGGCCTGGTCTCCCTATAAACCCTGGCAACGCCCAGGACAGTGCAGAGACAACCCCTGCAGAACAGAGATAAACAGGAGCGGCGGGGGGCTCAGTCTGAGAGATTATGAAGAGGCTCCCAAGTGACAGGGCCACAGAGGCACCACCACTGGGCACAGCACAGCGGGGATACTCACCAGCCAGCCTGGTCGCTCCCACCCACTGAGAGTTCAAGCCCAACCTGTCTTCCTGATGAAACCGACGCCAGGGGTTCGCCACACAAGGGGGAGGAGCCCGACTGCGGGTGAGTCTGCACAGGACTACTGACACACCACCAGGACACAGGGCACAGGAGAAGAGCACTCGGGAGGCTGAGGCAGGAGAACTGCTGTGAGTTCGAGCCCAGCCTAGGCTATGTAGTGCCTGTCTCAAAACAAAACTTTTCCCTGTTTCAATTACACTGAATGGTTTTGTTGGTGCACGTTCACAGTGCATAGTGATTACACTCATCCTGAGGGCTTGGTACATGGACATTAATTATATCAGCCGATTTACTCAAAATTTGCGCTTGATTATCTACTTGCTAATTCTGATTTATTAGTCCATAAGACCCTCTGAGGAAAAAGAACGTCCAGCAACATACATCAGACAAAGTGGGGTCCCCTCCCCGCACCCTCCCCCTTGCCAGTGGTAGGCGCACCCCCAACCACCTGTGGGCAGTTATCTGAGCTCAGTGGGTCTGGGCACCTCAGCAAGCGGCAGGGCAGCTGCCGAGCTCTTGGCAGGAAAACTGGCTCCTGAGCCAGGCAGAGTGGCGCATGCCTGCCATCCCAGCACTCGGGAGGCTGAGGTAGGAGAACTGCTGTGAGTTAAAGGACCTCCTGGGTTACACAGTGAGTTTAAAGCCAGCCTGAACTACACAGCAAAACCCTGTCTCAAAAAGATGGCAGGAGGGAGCAAGAAGGAAGAGAAAGAAAGAGGGAAAAAGAGAAAGAAAGGAAAGAAAGCAAGCAATAAAGAGGGTTGGGGATGTAGCTCGGTGGTAAAAGCACTTGCCCAGCAAGCCCAAGGCCCTGAGTTCAATACCCAGCACCCACCTCCACCAGCAAAAAAAATAAATAAATAAAAAAGAAAGAAAGAAAGAGAGAAAGAAAACAGGCTCTTGGCTTCTTATGCTCAAAGAATCAGCACGGACCTGCCTCCTCCGCCGGTATTCTGGACCCAACCCCACAGGAAAAAGCTGTGGCCCATAAATTATTCACACTACAGTGGCGCCCTACAGGAGGACTGCGATGAAAGCAATTATTAAACTCTCAGCACAGCTTCCTCCAATCCCCTCCTAGCTTTACCCCTAAAAGCGTCCTTGATTCAGCACAGGCACCTCGCAGCTACAATCCTCAGGAACACGGCTGCTCTTGTTTCTGTGCTTTCTTGTCAATACTGTTGGGGGTTTTGAGGCAGGGTCTCTCTGTGTAGTTCAGGCTGGCCTCAGACTCCCAGGGATCCTCCTGCCCCAGCCTCTTGAGTGCTGGGAGTGCAGGCACGCACCTCCACACTTGTCTCTGCTTTTGTGCTTTACTCAAAAGCTCAAGCCAGAAACAGGGAAGTCATCCTTTACCCCACATCACAGAGTTTAAAAATCACCAAGTCCCAGAAAGAACACTTTGATTTCTAAGCCCTCTCGGTGCCCAGACTGCACAAAACCTCACAGACTCTGCCCTCCCTCTGCTTCCCTGTCCACCTGTACCCAGTACCATGTCAGGAGCCACCCTGTCCTCAGTCCTCCGTGGGCGCAACCATTCCCCACACAGCCCTGCGAGTCTGAACATCTAGGGGCACTGCTGTGTCTCTGCCAACCCCAACTCCCAACCCAGCCTCCAGCCTCTGCCTTCCTGCCAGGATTACGCTGCTGATGAAGCCTGGTCCGCTCGGCTCGGCACCTGCACTGCAGCCCTGTCCTCGCTCAGGCCCGGTCACCAGGGAGCTGCCCACCAGTCCTGAACCAACATAGGGTCTCTCTGCTGTGCAAATGATAGGAAGTCACTTCTCAACACTGAGTGGTTATGCCAGGCATAGTAGCTCTCAGGAGGCTGAGGCAGGAGGATCACCTTGAACTGGGCTCCATAGTGAGTTCAAGGCCAGCCTGAACTTCATAGCAAGACACTCTTTCAAAAAACAAAAACAAAAAAAAATTTTTTTTAAGTGAATCATTACACAGTGGATGTTTTACACTCAAGTAGCCATCGGGCTCATTTCCCTCCCAGAACCCCAGAGGGATTAACTCAGAGAAAGTAAGCGCCTGTGAGAAACACACACACACATACATGCATGCATGTAGTGAAAAAGAAGACTTGACACCGACAAAGAACACAGCACTGTCACAAGCCTGAACGTGACCTGAATGATCCAGGCCACAGCCACGCAGGGTGGGTGTTTTTAAAGGATTCCTTCACTGAGCTGCTGCACCCCGCTGACTCTGCCTTCCTTTCTGAGAGACAAAGCTGCGAGCTCTTTAAGAGAAAGAACCACATTTGTCTTGACTTGAGAGTCTTGCTGTGTAACTCAGGCTGGCCTTGAACTCACAGCAACCCTTCTGCCTCAGCCTCACAGGCGTGGGCCATCCAGATCCCAGCCCAGGAGCCAGCACAAACTGTGTGCTGACAATTCATCTACCACTTGTCATGCGTTAGGGGAGCCACCAGCAAAAAGAAGCCACTCACAGCCACTCCTCCTGCAACCCAAAAGGCTGAGGCAGGAGGATCACAAGTCCAGCCCAGCCTGGGCAAAGAGCTATTCATCAAGACCTAAATAAAATATAAAAGGATGCTGGCAGTGTAGCTCAGTGCAAAGGCCCTGGGTTCAACCCCTATACCAAGAAAAAGAATCAGAAGCAGGGATTGGAACAGGTGTCTGAGCTTCTGGTTGAAAGCAGCATCAGGCATCGTGGCTGAGATATGGACAAGGCTCAAGTGTCACCCGACAGACAAATAAACAATATACTGGAATATTATTCAGCCCCGAAAAGAATACGAAACGCTGTTAGGTTCAGCTCACGTGGGGCCTGTGAAGCATCGAGGTGCACAGAGAGGAGAGCAGAGGGCTGGCCACAAAGTTCACACGGCCCTAGCACACTGTCGCCTTCACCAGGCCCAGGCACATCTCCAGAGCCCAGGAAGGAGGGGAACAGGAAGGGTGGCTAACAGTCACTTAGGGCTGTGGGCGGACTCCACAGTGTGACGGGAACAGGGCACAGGCTTGGGAGCTGGGAATGTTCTGGAGAGGTATGTGGTGGTGGTACAGCAACATGAGCGTCCCCACTACACTGACCCTCAAAAATAGTTACAATGCCAGGCGTGGCGCACACCTGTCATCCCAGTACACGGGAGGCTGAGACAGGAGGATCACTGCAAGTTTGAGGCCAGCCTGGGCTACACAGTGAGTTCAAAGAACCTGGACTACGCAGCAAGACACTGTCTCAGAACCCGGGCGGTGGGTGGGTAGGGGGACCACCCTAGGACTGGGCCCTGCCTGGGAAAGGGGCTGTTGAGTTCCAGGACCTACTTCAGACCAGAGAAGAGTCACATGGGAGCTGGCAGGAACAGGCGGGACCTGGCTCCTGCCCCGCTGTGTCCAGGGCGGAAGCCACGGGGCTCTGAGCCACACTCTCAGGCACAGGCTGAGCCTGTGCTGCAGCTGGGAGCCAGACGTGGGGTGCAGTGCACGGGGACCATGATGGCCACAGATCTGGTGATGTCGGGTAGCTGTGACCCCCGTGTGTGGTCGGGACCCAACAGCATCCAAGGAAGGGGATAGGCTCTGCAGGGTTAGCGGGGAATTACGAGGCACCAGGCCCCAGTTACACCCCTCTAGGTGTCTTCCTGTGCACCACGCACACCCAGGTTTGCAGCAGCTCAGCTCATTACAGCTAAATCTCAGACATGGCCTGCGTGTCTATCAGCAGATGAATGGATGAGGAAAGTGTGGCACTTACACATAATGGAGCACCACTCTGCATAAAGAAGGACAGATATGAGTCACGTGTAGGAAAGTAGATGCACCTTGAGACCATAATGTTAAGTAAATCAGACAAACTTGAATACGGCATGGTTTCTCTTACGTGAGAAACCCAAAGCATAAATAACAGCAAAATACTATAAAAGATAAGTAATAGGAAACAGGGAAATAGGTCATTTGCAAATGGGAAGGGGACCAAGAAATGGAGGGAGGGCAGAGGGAGAGAAAAGGAAGAGGAAATAAAAAGAATGAAGATGTGTTAGGTGCAGGTACCAGCTCTCGGGAGGAATGCGATCATTACACACCGCAAACATGAACTAAC
Source organism: Hystrix cristata (assembly GCA_004026905.1). Taxonomy (NCBI): domain Eukaryota; kingdom Metazoa; phylum Chordata; class Mammalia; order Rodentia; family Hystricidae; genus Hystrix; species Hystrix cristata. Next base: position 44,832 of record PVJO010009698.1, on the reverse strand, counting down.
AGAAATAAAAACACCCAAAAGAGACATCACTTGGTCTCTGAAAGTGGACCAGTCTAGAAGGGACAGGTCACCGGATAATTCTTGCTGTTACCATTGTAAAGACTCAGAATACAAAGGAAACAGTAAAGATCAACTTTCAAGCCAGGTGTGGCAGCGCACCCACATAATCTCCACACTCGCACTTGGGGCGGGCGGGCACAGGGGAGAGGAGAGATGCTCTGCGCACCACGCCCACGCCACCCATCGCACAGGTGGAGCCATGAGAGCCAGCCGCGACTGCCAGCACAGCCCAGCCCCGGGCAGTGCTGCACTGCAAGCAGGCTTCATCGGTGCAAGAGCACTTGCTGCAGGACACATTTCATTCCTGTGGCTAGGAATCCACAGAGTGATAAACAACTACAATTGTGTCCTCTGCGAGGGAGTCACTTCGTCATTGAGACGGCTTCCTTATCAAAATACCTCACTAACGCATCACAGCCTTACAAAGGAAATTTCAGTGCCCATCAGCTGGTTTTACAAAATAGCCAACGTAGAGCTGGGAGTGCCAGCACACACCTGTGATCCCAGGACTCGGGAGGCTGAGGCAGAATGATCTCTGAGAGTCTCAGGCCATCCTATGCTACATGGCAAGACCTTGTCTCAAAAAACCAAATAGATATGATAGATAGACAGAGATAGATAAAACAAGTAGGTAGATAAGATAGATGGATATGGTACAGTTAGAAACAAAGAAGCGAGTGAGCCACTCCCTTCCCCAAAAGGCTTAACTATAAACATAAACATTTTAAGGATTATCTAGACTCCCACCTTCTTAGGGGAAGTACAAAACATAATAACAAAAGCCTATCAGCCCCCCCTAGGGGCAGGGTTCTGACTCCAGTGAGATTCAGTGGGAGGCAGCCAGCAGTCAGAGATGTTTGCCCTTTAAATCCAAGGAGTCTGAGCTAGCTTCCCTTCCTTCTTCCTCGCATTTGCACCACATTCAAACGCCATTCCCTTTTGCCCTTCTCCTTTTTCCTCCTCCTGGCTGCTGCCTTCCTGGAGATCTCCCATAAACGCAGCTACCTACCATGGAGTGTGCGCTTGGAATTCCTTCCTCGTCATACACAAGAACCTGGACTATTTCTGGCCCACTCAACTGTAACAGATAGACAGTCAAACGAATAAATAGGATAGATAAGCAGATGGATAGATATTTGACAACTGGATGAGGACTACCAGCCCTCAACAGAGAAATTCTTTCATCTTCCTCAGAGCTTGAGTGTTCTCATCTATGAACCATGGAATTAAACAGAATCACCTCCGAGCATACTTAGTCTCTGAGTCTCCATCATTCAGTCACTCAGCAACATGACAAAACCAAACTATAACATAATTTCTCATACTTAATACGTAATGGCATGAAGAGATAAAATTCTTAACAAGGCGCTTTCAGTGCACATAAAAATGATCACTGTAGCTAAATTATTACTTGATAAAAAACATGCCTTCAATATAATTAAAGTCTTTCAACAACATATAAGTATTGTTGCAGCCTTTTCATATCACTAATTTTATCTCATTCTTAAAACTTTAATTTTTATTCACTTATGACTTACTTTAATATTTTGGACAAAAAAATTTAACAAATGGCATCATAAGATATAAAACTTTCAAATCTTTTTTGCTTTTTTACTTTCAACTTCTTAGCAGTACAAATTAAAAATCTCCTTAGAACAAACCATTCTTGTGTTTTTATTTTAAAATAAAATTGTGGGGGCTGGGGATTTAGCTCAGTGGTTAAAGCACTTGCCTAGCAAGCACAAGGACCCGAGTTCAATCCCCAGCACCAAAAAAAAAAAAAAAAAGAGTTTAAAATAAAATTGTGAGCTTATAACAGTCAAAGAAGAAAAAGAACTCTAGTTAAGAAGCAACAGATGGGAGGCTTAAAAATACTGTACTCTTTTCCAAAATATTCTGTAATAAGTACGTGTCAGTTTTATAATAAAAGGACAAAAAAAAGAAAGAGGATACTATGCAAATAAAATTTACATCTTATTTTTATCAGATAAAACTGTCCTGTTTCTCTATTTTGGCTCTACTCTTTTTGTTTTTTGGGTTTTTTGCTTTTGTTTTTGATTTTTAGGACAGCGTCTCACTGTGCAGTCCAGGCTGGCTTTAAACTGTGTAGCCCAGGCTGTCCTCAAACTTGCAGGGATCCTCCTACCTCAACATCCCAACTGCTGGGATTACAGGCGTGTACCACTTTGCTCAAACTCCCAAGTACTTATTTTAGTGAGATTCATAGTTAATTACCAAACATCTGCTGGGCATGGTGATGTACACCTGTGATCCCAGCACTCGGGAGGCTGAGGCAGGAGGGTCACAGAGAGTTCAAGGCCAGACTGAACTGCATGATGAGACCCTGTCTCAAAACAAAATAAAACAAAACAAAACAAAATTACCAAAATTCTAAAAAGAATGGCTGGGGATTTGGCTCAAGTGGTAGAGTGCTTTCCTAGCAAGTGCAAGGCCCTGAGTTCGATCCCCAGCACATCTCAAAATTCTAAGAAGATAATCACCCTCTGCTAGAAGCCATCTTGGGGTTATCAACAATGCTGACCACTATAGACTTGGTCCTTACTAATTTGACAAATTCACATTCAAAACAATGCCATCTGTGTATTAAGGGTATATCAAATAATTCCAATGTTTAGTTTTTTTAGGTCCCATTCTGATATCCTACCTAATGCAAAATTTTCATCACTGCTCACTGAAACTAAATGCTAGGACGTGCTAAAAAATAAAATAAAAATGTGGCTTATATTCTCTAAAAGTAGTTGCATTACTATTCCTTACATGACTTCCGTAACAGTATTGTGAATCTGTCTTTTTAAGAATGAACCATACGGCAAATGTGTAACAATTCCCTTATTTCTGTCACTTACATAGGCTGAAGTATTTGTGAATCTTATCTAGGTACATTCTAGCACTTCAACTCTTATTTGTAAACAAGTACAATCAGCTTTGGAAGCAAGATGTTCTGTTTTTGAGTTTTTGAGACAGGGTCTCACTCTGTAGTTAAGGCTGGCCTTGAACCCACTGTGTAGCCCAGTCCAGCCCAGAGTCTAGGTGGTCCCGCCTCGCCCTGAGAGTGCTGGATCACAGGCATGCCCTTTCCGTCTGAGGCTATCTTACTGTATGCGCACACCGCACATTATCCACACACGGACACTGGGGTCACTACCACTTCTTGGCTATCACAAACAGCGCTGCTAAGAGCACCGAAGTGGAAACCACTGTACAAGTCCCTGTTTCTGGTTCTGGGCTACACACTCAGAAGTGGCCCTGCTGGTGTGTTGTGCTCTGACTGGAAACTCTGTGTTGTTTTCTGGAGAGTGTGGACTGTCTCCCACCCGCCAAGGACGCGCAAGGCCAGGGCTGCAGCGCCTCACGTCCTGACTCAGAGGTAGGGAGAAGATCTTCGCTTCCACTGCTCCTCGAGCCTGGGGCTTCCTTCCCTGCCTCTGAGGTTGCCTGAGAAGAAGGCGCACACTGGCTGGAGGACACGGGGCCTGAACATGAACCCTCCTCTCCTGGTACAGCTGTTGCACAGTGGTAAGTAGCAAATCCAGATCAAGCTCAGAGAAAACTTGAGGCCAGTGACCCCCAACTTCAGATGTGCTGGGGCCTAAGTGTTAGTAGAAAAGAGAGCCGGGTGTGGTGGCCCATGCCTGGAATCTCAGCACTCAGAAGGCTGAGGTGGGAGGGTTGCCACGAGTTTGAGGTCAGCCTGGGCTATGTGGCAAGTTCAAGGCCAGCAAGAGAGCTGGAAGAAGGACGGCCAGACAGGAAGATGCCCAAGAATCTCCAGCAGTCCCCATGGTCCCCATCCGTCCACACCGCCTCTCCTCCCCAAGCCCTCCACCCCACAGCTTTCCTCTGCCTCCCTGGCCTCCGACCTGGTCTGGTTACTGTCCTTGACTCAACAACTTCATCACCACGACCAGCGAGCTCACCTCCATTTGCATCTTCCTGTCTGGCCATCCTTCTCCCAGCTGTACCAGGACACACAATACAAGCAGTCCTTAGTGAGAGCTTTTTGCAGACAGAAAATTGTGACTTTTCTTTTAAATGCTAACGACACCAAGCTATAATCCACTGCCCTACACAGCGACTCTGCCCCAAATATGTCAGGGAAAAGAAAACCTATAAAGCAAGGTCCCCTATCCTCCAGGAGTCTGCGCTGCATCAGAGATGACAGAATTTTAAGGTTTTTCACATTTTACTTATTAGCCCATGTTTGCAGTACATGTTCACATTCCTTGTGTGGAGTTGGTGCGTGTGCATGGCACATCCTAATTCCTTTTCTCATCTCATTCCCCATCCCTCCACCTCTTGGCCCCCTTCCCCTCTGAGAAAGGTCTGTCTCCCTACTTCCTATTGTCTACTTTTTATTTTGCTCTTTATTTTTCTTACCCCAGAAACAACAGGTATCATCAAAAAAATCAAATAGTAGGGGGTTAGTAAGCGCAAGACCCTGAGTTTGATACCCAGCACCCAAAAACAGTAATAATGATAATAAATAAACAAATAAAAAAGAAAACACTAAATCCACTGGTAAAAATCTTAGACTTTTTCTCATACACAGGAAAATTAGAGACTTTCTCTCGTGCACTGTGCAGCCGAAATGCTGTGCTGAACCCCGGCACTCTCAACCATCAAGGGTAACAGGTGGGTGATGCGCTCTGACGGCAGAATCAGCCCCCAGATCACAGGGCACTTAGGGTGGTACTCAGAGCCCTCCGGGTCTCAGCAACAAGCACAGTGGCTGCAGTAGTTGCCACTTTCCACGATTCAGACCCCAGCAGTGCAAGCTGAGGTCAAGAGCAGATGGTGGTGCCAGCCCAGCATTTGGGAGGTCGGGCAAGCTGGCGCTGCAGTAAATGATGCTGCTGAGAAGCCAGGGTTGACACACCTGTGCCCTCCAGCTCCAGCCCCTGCAGCCATCCCAAGCCACTACGGGGAGTACAAGTGACCCAGCTGCCACATCATGTGGGCAGTGTTCTCAAAAGCGCTTCCAAAAACCAAAAAAATAAAAGTAAAGGGACTGCCAGGTGTGGTTGTGCACACCTATAATCACAACACTCAGGAAGCTGAGCCAGGAGGCCAGCCTGTGAGTTCGAGGCCAGCCTGGACGACACAGAAAGACCCTGTCTCAAAAAAGCCTGGAATGGAATGGACAGAATGGGATAGGATGGGGGGGACTGGAACAGAGCTATAGTAACCGGTCCACTTTAACAGCAGCTGCATCGGGACCAGGCAGGATGGTTGGATGCAGACCCCAGAGTGAGAGCAGCTGTCCCGACCAGGGCCTCAGAGGAGGAGGCTGAAGCTGGAATGCAGCTTTGGCCCAGGGAGTGCTGTTGCTTCTTCCTTTGCCTCTGACGAGAGCCAAATCAGAACTGTGTCACAGACAGGAGGCCGAGCAGCCCCAGTATTGACCATGAAGACAGAGTCTTGAAAGTACTTGGGGGCAGAAGAAGGGAAAGAAAAGGCAACCAGTGTGCTAGGAACAGCTTTGGCAGGGAGCATGTGCGCCTGTCATCCCAGCACTCAGGGAGCCTGAGGCAGAAGATGGCAAGTTCCAGGCTAGCCTGGGCAACTCAGCAACTTAGTGAGATCCTGTCTCAACATAAAAAATGAAAAAGAACTGGGATGCACCTCACTTTGAAGGCCCTGGAGTCAGTGCCCAGCACTGACACACACAAAGAAAGAAGACGACGACTTTGGCCCCAGAACCTTCATGAGCCACAAACAAGGGTCCCATGGCCAACTCACAGCAGGGACTTTGTGAGCTGTCAGACCGCAGGATCCCCTTGGGCCTGCACAAGGAGCAGCCCAGATGCCTGAGGCTCCTACAGGAACTGTGACACAGTGAGGTTGCCAGGCATTGTGCCCCGGGGACCCACAGTCGCACAGAGAGCTGGTGCTGGCCCAAGGCTGCCTGAGCGAGAAGGTGGGAGATCAGCACCATCCACAGGTACCACAGCGATGCCCGGTCCCAGCCTGCATGCCTCTACTTACCTTCTAGGCCAAGCCCACTCCTGCATTACAGCCCTGAACTCAGAGGTTAGCAAGACCTTCGAAACGTCATGGCAGATGCCCAAACCTGGCTAAATCATCAGTTCTAGAGGACCCTCTATCACCTCACACCACATCAGCAACTCCAGTGACCTTATTTCATTTATTTATTTATTTGGTACCAGGGATTGAACCCAGGGCCTTCGCACTGACCTGCACCTCCAGTCCTTTTCATTTTGAGACAGGGTCCCCTCGGTTCCCTGAGTTGCCCAGGCTGGGCTTGAACTTGTGATGCTCCTGCCTCAGACTCCCAGACTGCTAAGACAGGTACCACCATAGCCAGAGTACAGTAACCTAATTCTAAAGTTAGTGGGTGCTGTAATTATGCATTTCACTTAATACAAAAATAAAGGTAATAAGTGGTAAAGTATGAGTAGCTCCCCTCCACAGATAAGCAACTGAAGACCAGAAAGGACACAAGGGGACGGCTAAACAGAGACCCCCAGGTGGTAACCCTGAAATTCCTCTCAAATATTTGTAGGTACCGCGCTGGCGGTGATAACTGCTGCCCTTGAACTAGAGCCCCAATCTTTTAACACAGTAGCCCACCTTGCACTTTCCAAAAAAAAAAAAAAACCTGACCAGTTACACTTTATGGCTGTATCATCTGTTCCGGGGATGGAGGTAAATTCAACTGCACTTATTTCTTGAATGCTGCAGATTCTCCTTCCCCAAAGCAACATTTCCTAATTATCTAAAATCTGCAGATGAAAGAAACTGTGCACTAGGGAGGCTGAGGCAGAAGGACAGCCTCGAGTTCAAGGCCAGCCTGGGCTACAACAGCGAGAACCTGTCTCAGAAATTCAAGTGAGATGGGGATTTAGGTCAGTGGTTAGAGTGCTTGCCTACCAACTGCAAGGCCCTGAGTTCGAACCCGACACACACATACTACAAAAAAAAAAAAAAAAAAAAATTCAAATAAATCAGGCACAGTGGCACACCTATTATTCCAGCACTCGGGAGGCTGAGACAGGTGGACCACTGAGAATTTGAGGCCAGCCTGGGATACACAGTGAGTTCAAGGCAAGCCTGGACTGTATAGTGAGGCCCCATCTCAAAAAACAAACAAAAATGCCAAGTAAATAAATACGAAACCCTTCAGATGACATCCTCCTCTGTAGTCACCGAAGGAGCCGACGCCCGCCACGTGAGCCGGGCCCTGGAGACTCGCACGCGCCCTCCTCCCGGAAGAGGCCTTCGGGCCGGTGACCACAGCCGCAGCTTCCCCTGCAGCCCCGGAACCCACCTGCAAGAGACCACCTCGGGCTGACCCCAGCCAAACCTGTCCTGGGCTGCCGAGCTCCCTCCTCCTTCCCAACAGTCACCTTGACACTGGACTCCAGGGCTCAGCGACGCTTGCTGGCGAGGGCCCGACCCACAAGGACACGATCCCGCATGCGCAGAACACGTCTCGCGAGAACTCAGCACGTGTTCGACAGGGCGGCCTCCGCCCGGGGTCAGCCTGAGGCGAGGGAGCCCAGCGCCTCTCGCGACCGGATGTGGAAGTTCTCTCGGGCTTCCACGAGATTTGCACACTATAAAAGGACACAGCCGCAAGCACAAGGCCCTGAGTTCAATCCCCGGCACCAAAAAAAATAATAATGATTAAAAGGACACAGCCACCAGCAACTTGCCACCCTGACTTCCCTCCAAGAGCCCGCCCTGCTTTCTCCAGGATGTGCTTTTTCTACCTGGCCCAAGCTCGCTCTGCAGGGCCAGTTTCTCCCTCAACTCTTCACTTTTCCTTTCTCAAACTCTACCACCTCTTTTTGCTCGTTTTGTCCAATTCTTTGTCCGAGGCGAGAAGAACTTGGAATCCAACTCCAGAGGGAGAGGCCAGCAACCCAGGACCGCTGGGTTTGGGGTAAGGTTTGCTTGGCGAGTCAGTCTTAGAAGAGCTAGCTAGTTGGTAACAATTTTATAGTTGTCAACCATGCCGATCACTGTCTCAAAGGGGAGAGGGAGGGAGGGAGGAGCGGTGGGAACCGCCTCGGCCCCTTCTGAGGTCTGCAGCCCGCTCTTCTCGCTCTTCGTCTTATTTCCTTTTTGTTTTTACTCCTGGAAGCGCACTCCACACCTGCCCCGTGCAGGGCGAGCGCTGCACCTGCGCCCCCTTTTTCTTTAAGTGAACCCTGAGCCATGGCGGGGTCCACCATCTCGGAGTCATCGTCCGATCCGAACCGGCGCCCTCTTCTCCAGACAGCGAGTAAGCACAGAATTGACTCCAGCCAAGTGGCCCAGCGGTTCAAGAAAACTTTACTTTCAACAATAGGCTTCTGCCACGGGGGGGCGCTGGAAGCCTGGGCGCGCCGACAAGCTGCAGTGGATTCGTTCACACAGCGATTGTGAAGCAGAGCAGCGAAAAACCCGTGTTACGGCCAAGAATATTGAGAACAGCCTTCCTGGTGCTGAGTTTGATTCTTGTCCGCTAAATGTTTTTAAACTGATTTTGAAACATGAACGTTAAATGCTTTAAATCCTTACAGAAGTATGCAGTAAGCATGTTTGTCTGCAGTTTATGTTCTTGTGTCTTATTTAACAAACATGAAGAAAACATTTTTACCATGGGTGCTTAGTGTGCATGAGAACCTGTTTTCAATTCCCAGCATGGAAAAAAGGAAAGAAAAGAGAAAAGATAAGAATAAAAAGAGCGGGAGGAAAGAATTATTTTTGTTGAGTTTTGTTGGTTTTTTGGTGGCGGTAGTTACATTCGTTTGTTCGGGTGTGAGGAAATAGTCCAGGCTGGCCTCCAACTCGCGGCAGTTCTTCTGCCTCAGCCTCCCAGGTGCTAAGGTTCACAGTTGTGTACCACCGCACCCAACAGCAAGAAATTTTTTACTGAGCAATAAAATCATTTCCGAGAAACAACCAGGCCCCTAGAGGTCCATTTTCCTTTATCTTTTTTGGGGGGTGGGGTAGGTGCTGGAAATTGAACTCAGGACCTTACACTTGCTAGGGTCAGCACTCTACCGCTTAAGCTAAAGCCCTCACTCTAAGAGGTGCATCTTCAATCTTGCCTTGAACTGCTACCCTGGGGGCCCTCGGACAAAGTCACCTCTAAAACACCTTGGGGACTGTGGAAAATGCCCTTCCCTGAAGACCCACACGAAGCACCAGTCCACTTTCTCCAATACCACAACTGCAAAAAATTAATCGCTCTTCCCTGTGTGTCTCTGCACAGCTTGGTGCAGTCAGTGCAACTAAATGAAGGAAAGTGTTCTTCCTTTTTAATTATTTTTATCAGCACATTTGCAGTACATGACGATCACATTCCTCATGAGGAGCTGGTACAGGCGCACACCGCATCTTCCTTCTTTTCTCATCCCTTCCACATTCCCTTCCTCCATCTCTGGGTCCCCTTTCCCTTTGAGAAAGATCTCCCAACTTGCTATTATCTATATTTTATTTTGTTCGTTGTTTATAGTTTTGGTTTCTCCTAGGAGAAACCATGCAAGAGACAACTCACAGAGTAGGAAAAAAATTTTGCCACCTGTTCACCAAAGGACTAATATCTAGACTATATAAAGAACTCAAAAGACCCAATCCAAAAATGGGCATCTGAAATGAATAGATACTTCTCAAATGAAGAAGTAACAAACAGCAAATAAACATATGAAAAAAGATTCAACATCACTGGTCATTCAAGAGATGCAAATTAAAACAACACTGAGATTCCATCTCACCCCAGAAAGAATGTCTATTATTGGGAAATCAATAAATACTGGCAAGGTTGTAGGGAAAAAGGAACCCTTCCACACTGTTGGTGGAAATGTAGACTGGTGCAACCATCGTGGAAATGAGTGTGAAGATTCCTCAAAAAACTACAAGTAGAATTCCATTTGACCCCCAGCTATTCATTCCTATTCTCGGTATCTTCCCAAATGAGTTAAAAGCATCATACCACAGCGATATATGCACACCCATATTTATACCAGCACAATTTATAGTAGCTAAATTTTAGAGACTTGCCTATATGCCCACCAATGGGCATAAATGGGCCCACCAGTGGATAAAGAAAACATAGTTTTTTATATGGAGTACTGCTCTGCCACAAAGGATAAATTTGAGACATTTCTAGGTAAATGGATGCGCCTTGAGATCATACTTTTAAGTGAAATAAATCAGAGACACGTGTTTAAATATTGCATTGTTTCTCTTGTGTGAGAAACCAAAAGTACAAATAAGGACCAAAATGGAGGATAGATATTGAGAAGTAGGAAGAAAATATTTAAATGGAAGGGGAACAAGGGAGGGAGAGAGGGGAGGGAAGTAAGAGAAAAAAGAATTAAGATGTGTTACATACATGTACCAACTCCCCATGATGAATATAATCATTATGTACTGCATACATGTATTAAAACTTTTTTTAAAAAAATAAGAGAAACCATGTGATATTTAAGCTTGTGTGTCTGGTTTATCTCACTTAACATGATCTCAAAGTGCTTCTATATTCCTACACATGACTCGAATTTCTCTTTACTTATAGCACAGCAGTACTCCATTGAGTACTTTTTTTGGTGCTGAGGAATTTTTTTTTTGTTTGAGACAAGTTCTCACTATGTAGTTCAGGCTGAACTTGAACTCACTATGTAGCCCAGGCTGGCCTCAAACTCGCAGCCATACTCCTGCCTCAGCCTCTCAAGGGCTGGGATTGCAGGTGTGTGTCGCCCCACCCAGCTTGGAAAGTATAAGATATTCTTGAGTGAGGCGCCCCTTGCCCAGTTTAGAAGAACTGATGAACTTCAGATGACCGGGGCTGGGGATTTAGCTCAGTGGTTAGAGTGCTTGCCCCGCAAGCACAAGGCCCTGAGTTCGATCTCCAGCACCAAAAAAAAAAAAAGAACTTCAGATGACCAATTAACTGATCGGCTGCCCAAAGGTAATCCACTGCGACTCACTCTGTTCCTAGGGACAGTACTGTGTCAGCACCGCCTCTCAGCATCCCGGCAAGGAACATGCTGACACAGAGCGCCACCAGTGTCACCTGTCACAAATGCTGCTGGAAGAAATGCAAAAATACAGTGGCGAGACACAGGAATCCTAAAAAAGTGTCTTGAGACAGAACTTTTCAGCTGGCACGGTGGCACACACCTGTCATGCCAGCACTGGGGAGACTGAGGCAGGAAGATCACTGCGAGTTCCAGGCCAGCTAGGGCTACACAGCAAGACACTGTCTCAAAAAAAACTTCCAGTATTTTTCCAACCTACTGCAAAACATCTCTTACCTGAGTGTTCGTAACAGTGAAGCTCTCATTGGTCGTTGGAGTTTGACACAGACCCTCTCCCCCCTACAGAAGAATTCTCTCAAATAACACTGGGTTGCTAATGTGGCCCCCAAGGATTCTGATAGCAGATAAACACTATTTTTTTGGGTTTTTTGTTTGTTTGTTTTGGTACCGGGGATCGAACTCAGGGCCTTGTGCTTGCGAGGCAAGCACTGTAACCACTGAGCTAAATCCCCAGCCCCAGATAAACACTATTATTCTACATACTGGAAAGACTCAATCGCCACCGTGAATGAACAGGTTGCTATTTGCTTTATAAATTTCTTTCTTTTCCTTTTTTTCAGTGCCAGGGATTGCACCCAGGGCCTTCACACTGAGCTACATCCACAAGCCTTTTTAAATGTTTTGAATTTTGAGACAGGGTTTTGCTAAGTGACTAAGGTGCCCAGGCTGGGCTCGATCTTGCAATCCTCTCAGTGTGCGCCAACATGCCTCACAATAAATCAATTTATTGGGAATTTTAACCAATCTATTGTCCCCAAACCTGAGAAATTCTGCACAAATTGAAGACCAAATTATTTCAGAGCTAACAATGCAGCCTGGGGCAGGGAGATCAGGGTCCTGCCCCGAAGCATTCCAGAGGGCTGCACACACAGGCGCCGGCATTAAAGCCTCACTGTACTGCTGGGGATTTAGCTCAGGGGTGGTTAGAGTGCCTGATTTGTAAGCACAGAGGCCCTGAGTTCGATCCCCAGCACCAAAAAAAAAAAAAGCTTCACTGTACTAAAATATTTTTATTTATTTTTATTTTTTATTATTTTAAACCAAGAACATGTATTGGTACATTCTACATACAATGGTCACATTCATTACATTTATTCTGTACCTGTACATGATGCATCTTGGTTCTCCCCCCTCTCCCCCACCCCTCCCCTCTGCTCCCTCCACTGTACTAAAATCTTAATGTAGTCTATTTCGCAACTGTTAAAGAGAAAGTACGATTCCGACATTTTTGTGTGGTGTTTTGAGGAAGGTCTCGCAACATAGTCCAGCTGGCCTTCCATTCAGTATGTGCCCCAGGCTGGCCCCTAACTTGGGGGGATCCTCCGGCCTCAGCCTCCCAAGAGGTGGGACTGCAGGCGGGCACACTATGCCAGGCTCAGGAAGCAGTTTTATTAACAGAAGACTGGCCAAGGTAGAGAAACAGAGTGAGGACTGAAGTGAGGCGCTCACCTAGCCCAGCCCTGAGCTGACCCTTCCGGGCTCCCAGTCCGGAAGCCAGCCCAGCCCCTGCTACAAGGACGCCACAACAGGGCCCCTTGGGGAGCAGCACACCGCCTTCTACTGTCAGGCTGGGCACCCTGCGCAGTGGGAACATGGGTCCTTAATTTATAAAAATGTCATGGCCCATGACTGATGTAGTGGCACTGGCCCGTAATACCAGCACTCAGGAGGCTGAAGCAGGACAATCTTCAGGAGTTAGAGGCCAGCCTGAACTACATAGAGCTGGTCCCCAAAACAAGTAAGTACAGTGCATGCTGCTGCCCTGTGCCATCCAACAGAAAGGCAGCTTGTAAAACATGATGCTGCGTCCGTCCTCAGCCATTGTAGTCACAAATCTGGTGCTGTGTGACTTCTGGCTCTTCCCAGAGTCACAATGACATGAGAGGTAAATGTTTTGGACCAATTAAGGACATCGAGGCAGCCAGGACAATGCAACTAAAGACACTCAGGAAGAGGACTCCAGAGCTGCTGCAGAAAGTGGACAGGACATGGGATATGTGTTCACAGCGAGAGGAGGCTTTAGAAGGGATTAAAACCAATGAATCTTTTAGCGTAACGCACTTTTTAAACCCCCAGGCACACCGTGTTTTCAAGCACACACGTGTGTTACATGACAGCAAGCAATGTCCCGGGCTGAACAGCAGCACCCTGCAGCACGCAGACCTGAGGCCTGAGTGCACAGGCCTGGCTGGGGGCATTTCCTGCTTAGGGGGCTTTTGTCTCTGCTCCTCCAGTTCCCTTTGTCTCTCCTGATGTCCCTGATCCCAAACACAATGAGGGCTGGGGGTTGGGGGGAGCCAGCCGCCTCCGCAGCTGCTCTTCCGTTTACCTGGGCTTTGCCCCCCACAGCTGTGTGCTGTCACAGCAGGAAGATTCCAGTCCCAAGTGACATTCCAGCTGGCGGGACTGGCGCTGGCCTAACACCCACCAGGCTACGAGTTTCGCCTTCATGGTCGCCCTGCCTGTGCAGAGTTGGCCCCAGACCTGTCTCTGGAGTTTCTAAGTCAACAGATACAGAAGTAAGAAAATGTGTCAGAAAGCACCTACAGTTGGATCATCATCAGGAAATCAGTCCTTTTTTCCCTTTTTTTCGTGCTGGGATCAAACCCAGAGCCCCCACCCAAGGGCTCTAGCACTGGGCTGACCACGCCCCCAGTGAGTGGTGTTTTTTTTTTTTTTTTTTCCGGTGTGGGGATTGAACTTAGAGCCTTGGACTTGTGGGACAAACACTCTGACCACTGAGCCAAATCTCAGCTCAGTGACTATATTTTAAAGGACATCTCCTCTACCTGCAACTACTCCTCACTATACTGATTGTCTGCAATTCTTTGTAAGAATTCACAGCATTTACACGATGTTGAGTCAAATACACCAGACTCGCAAGCAGGAATACCGTACAGTGTATATTCACTCATTTGAGTGAGGCAAAATACAAAGAAAATGGTAAATAATCAATCCAAAAAGACAAGAGGACAGCTCTCACCCAATAGGCAGAGGGAAGAAGGGAACAAGAAGAGGGAAAAGGGGGAGGGGAATGAGAATCCTGAGGAATAAAGATGTCCTAAAAACAAGAACCTAATAACCCAAACTCCAAACAGTAACAGGAACCCTAGGTACTATAGTCCACTTTACATCGATTCAACTACTGCATCTAGGTAATTGTTTACATTGCTTGTTGTCATATGCAAAAGGCACCATGTATTATGGTCTGTAAACTTCTGTAATGGTCGGTAAGTTTGTGCAATTTGGATGAATTTTAATTTTAAAAAACTTAAAAAAAGAAAGAATTCACAGCATTTAAAAATCATGAGTGTGTTTTAAAATGTCCTTGACAACAAGTGGTCTTCATGGCCTTGCTTTGGGGCAAGAACAGATACAAGGTGTGATCCACAATACAGTGAATGTTTAATTTTTTAATTTTTTTTTCCTTTTGTGGTGCCGGGAATTTTTTTTTGAATGTTTAATTTTTTAAATTATTACAGTAAAAGATGAGTTGGCATTAATTCTCTTCCAAATCCACGCCTGTCATCCCAGCACTTGGGAGGCTGACAGGAAGAGTGCCGCGAGTTCGAGGCCAGCCTGGGCTGTACAGTGAGATCATGTCACAAAAAAAAAAATCCCCCAAACCTCAAATCTTCCTCCTCACATGAAGCACACTCATCTCCCGTCGTCCTTGCAACTTTCTGAACCAGTTCCTCTTCTGTGAGTAGAAAGCAAGGGGGAGGATCTGAGGGCAGTTAGTGCTAATGTGTCTTTTACTGTAATCATTTTTTAAAGTTAATCATTCGTCGTAGGTTTTGATCACATCACATGTTTGAGAATCTTGGATTTATCCATTCTTCAGAACCCATCTGGGACAATTATGCTGCAAGAAACCTCAGGCCCAATATTTGCAGAGAAGGGAAATAAGGTCAAACAGAAATACTTGTCTGTAGTTAGGTGTAATGCCAGCACCCTGGGAGGCCGAGGCAGGAGGAACACGAGTTTAAGCCATCATGGGCAACCTAGAGATTTACTGAAACCTTGTCTCCAAGAATTTTTAAAAAGAGATGGGTGGGTCTGGAGATTTAGCTCAGTGGTTAGAGTGCTAAGCACAAGGCCCTGAATTCGATTCCCAGCACCAAAAGAAAAAAGAAAAAAAGGGATGGGAATGTTGCTCAGCGTGAAGACCCTTGGGTTCATTCGTTCCTCAGTAACGGGAAGAAAGTCTTCAAGAAGAGCTCTGGGACCTGGCAAAGTAGCTCAGGGGGACAGGGTCATAGAACACTAACCACGTTTTCCGGTCACACTGAGGACACTGCATCACTTCGAGGATGCTTTACAAAAATATTACATATGAAAACAGCTGTTAGCAGATCCCAGCTGGTGTAGGATTCCTAGGGCAGAATGACAGTCAAGTCTTAATCAATTTAAAGATTCATAAACACGAGCATGATGACATTTCAGGGAACTCTCAAAAGCAGAGAGTGGCTACCCACACTGCCGGGACTACCCTGGGACCACGGTGGCGGCCAGATATCCGGAAAGTCTCTGCCTGTTCGTGGTATTCCTCCTTTCAGCCCCAGGACGCTTGAGGGTGAAAGTCTCTGACTCAGAGGAGGGAGGGCCGGGAGGGGAGGCGGATGGAAAAAGAATTCTGACTCCTTGGCCATTATGTACTGCAAGCATGAGCTAATGAAAGTACAAAATAAAAAATCAAGTCTATGATTTAAACTCTTCTGTCATTCCTGTTGTGTCTCTACCTTCTCACCCCGACCTTGTGAAGACAACTGGATTCCAACCAACAGAATCAGAACTCAGAGACCCGCCCTAAAATAAATCACTTCACACCAGAACCAATTTCCTTAATTTTCAGCATTCAGTATTTAACTTTCCACTTGAAAATAAATCCAATGAATCCACTCTTAGATGCAGCACTTTCCCATAGCACTTGGCTTCTCCTACCAAGTCCCTGGGAGAGCGCTGCCGTCCCCAACAAAAGGGATTCGGCGACCCATTGTGCACGGAAGCTGCTGGTTTTCACATGCAAAGGGGTGGCCCTTATCTCCTGCATCCCAATGTGACTTTCACATTTAAAGTCCGGGCTGCGTTAGGGACCCAGCCCGTGGGCGCCGGATTAAGACTTGGCTTCTAATTATCATTTCCTTTGGGTGCTAATGCGTTTGTTCCTTATTAGGGCCACTCTTGGGCAGGACCTAAGCCAGGTTAAAAGAAATTCCTTTCTTTTGCCTGATTTCAAAGATACAAAAGAATTTCTCACTTTGCAAATCCCCAGCGAGTTTTGGGGGGAAGAATGTGTCACCTCAGGGCGGTGCGACTCTTCCTTCCCACTTGGAGCTGAGGAATCCCCAACCTTCAAAGGTGAGGTTGGGAGCTCTGGTCCCTTCTCTGTAGGGGACACGAAGGTCCCGCCTGCCTCTGTGACTCTGATCCCACTGTTCGATGGTGCTCGATTCCCAAAATAACAGAATACTACGCTGAAATCGGTTTTAGAAGTTTCGTAAACTTCACAGCCCTCGCGACTGCTTGCAATTGTAGTATTTGAATATATGTGAAGTATCTGCAGAAAAATAACAGAAAGCATGGCACTTTTGGTCAGCTAATAAATCAAAGAATAATTTTAATAATCTTTACCAGGCTTTTGAATTATGATTAAAATTCAAATTAATGCACCTATCAAATCTATTTTGAAGTTATGAAAGTGAGCAGATTCCTTCAGATCAATGTTTTAGTGTGTGGCCCTATTTTACAGATCTTCAGGTGAAACTACACGTTATTACATGGCAAAGCCTGTGCACAGCACACAGGGAATAAAAGGATACCTTTTCCTCACCACCAAAAGCCACCTGATGTCTTCATCTACAAAATCGTGCACCCAGGCTAGGGATTCAGGTTAGTGGTAAAACGCTTGCCGAGCACGTGCAAGGCCCTGAGTTCGATCTCCAGCAGACCCCCCCAAAAAACTGTGCACTTAGGAGGTCAATATTCAGAATGCCGCTTCCTAACTTTGAGTAGCCCTGCTACTCCAAAACCCCAATAACATTTTATTTACGCTCCTTTTATCTGCAGCATATGTAAGAGCATGCTGGTTTTAATTGAAGTTACACATAGAGTCCTCTTTATTTTTCTTTAATACACACTGGGCCCCCACAGATTGTCTGCCAGCACTTTATCCCCACCTACATCCCCTTAAGGTTATCACGATTCTCCAATGGTTTTAACACTCGCAGGTTGGAAAGCTTGGTAAATGCGCCTGGGCACCACGCTGCAATGCGCACATGCTGCGGCCTGCACACAGGTGGATGGACACCAGGAGAGAGGGAGGAGGAGGTAACTAGATAGACTATCTCTTTATGATATAGCAGAGAAAATGTCTGATAAATAGAACCTGAGGACTTCAATGGGTAAAATATTTGATCACCTGTAACAGAAAACAGTCTTTCAAATCGATAAGAGAGCAAAACACACAAAACTAGACAGGGTAGCACATGCCTGTAATTCCAACACTCGGGAGGCTGAGGCTGGCCTGGGCTACAAAAAACAAAATCAAATAATACCAAAAACCCAAGAACAAATACTTAATATTGGTGTTTGCAGAAACAGGCACACCCATCTCTAAGCAGGAGCAAAAGTTTGTGCCACAACTGACTGTAGAGGCAACATGGGAACACAGGCTAGAATGGAGGAGTGCAGTATCTTAAATTCTACTAGGGTTTTATGCTAAGGAAATGCCCCACATAACACGAGCAGTGGAAGGGCGGGACCAGCAGAAGCGTGGAATTATCCATGGAGTGGTCGGTCTATCTGCGCGATTTCACTTCAGGCACCAGGGAAGGAGCGCAAGACCAGAGGTCTCTGAGCAGAGACCCGAGTTCCTCTCACTCTTCAACACTGGAGACTCAGGGACCAGGCGGGTCTCGGGAAGGAGGACAGCAGCCTTCCACAGCCTCTTACTAGACTGCTGGAATTCTGAATCCTCTGGGCAGGAAATTTTCATCAGTTTTAGTTTAATATTTTATCTATTTTTTTGTTTGTTTTTCTGTTTTTGTTTTGTTTTTTGCTGTTTTCAGTACTGGACATTGAACCCAGGACCCAGAACATCCCCAGCCTGTTTTTATAGTTTGTATTTTGGGTCAGGGTCTTGCTAAATCAATAAATTGCACAGGCTGAGGTCCTCCTGCCTCAGCCTCCCAGAGTGCAGGGATTATAGTGGCGCCACCACACCTGGCTAGTTTCATACTGCTTTAAAAGTAAACACCTGTTACTTCTCTCCTTGCAAATCTGCTCAGAGTCCCCACTATCCAAGGACACCACCCAGAGCCCTCTGCATCAATACAGCGATACAGCGCAACCCTCAGCTGCCCATCCAACCCGGCCCACAACTGTAGGAGGCGCATCGGAGTCTGCAGCCCTCATTCCACTCTCCAACTGCCACTTCGGTGACAGGTCTGAGGAGGACACCATCCCGACACGGGCAGCGGCTCGCCCTCTGCGAAGCCTTTCCCAAGTGCGTGCAGCGTTCTACCTTATTTCAGCTGCTTTTCCCTCTGTCTGAACAGTAGCATGTTTAAGTGGCTAAGCAGTCAACATCTAATGATAATTGGAACTTTTTTCTGGTATTTGGGATTGAACCCAGGCTGTTTACACTAAGCTCCAGTTCCACTCCATTATTCACTCATCTATTTATTTTTCATTTTGAGACAGGGTCTTACTAAGTTGCCTAGGCTGGGCTTGAGCTTTTGACCCTCCTGCCTCAGCCTCCCAAGAGTGCTGGGATGACAGACATGTACCATCACCCTGGGCTGTAAATGGAACAGTATTATAGCAAAATTGCTCATATCACTAAATCAGGAAAATGCTTTGAGAAATGTTTTTGATCCAATGCCAACTGTAAAGACTTACAAACCAGCTATTTCAAAGGCTATGTAATGAAATCCAAGCAGGACAGAGAATAAAGAAGGCACAGTTGTAAAGCTGTGAAACGGAATCTGGCCACAAATGCTGGCAACGGATGTCTCTCTGGGTCACCGCCAGGGTCCCCGAGGTGACTGACGATGGCCCTGCGTGGCGCTGGGCTTGCCAGTTGAGGCCTATCTGTTAGAGCAGGATGTGGGGGTGCAGAGCTGCTGTCCAAGCGCCTAGAAGGCTGAGGCAGGACGATCACAGCTCTTTCAAGGCCAGTACTCCTCATCAGAGCTGCTTGTCTCTGTTTTCACTCTTTTCTCCTGTCTACCGGAGCGGAGCGCTGATCACAAACACGGCCAGCTCACCAGAGTTAAGGGGAAGCCGGCTGTGGGAGAATTTAGAAAGGAAACGGGCTGTTTGTCAGCAAAGGGCTCCACATGTGACAAATAATGACTCATTGGTGGAGTGAGTCATAGGACCCATTGTACACCTTCCCTGAGCCAGGCTCTGGGCTGGGCACCGGGCACAAGATGAATCAGGTCAGCTAGGCCTGGTGGCGCACACCTGTTGGCCCAGCATCCGGGAGGCTGAGGCAGGAGGATTACTGGGAGTTCAAGGCCAGCCTGGGCTACATAGTGAGACCCTTTCTGAAAAAAGAAAAAAAAAAAATCATTCAATTGACAAGAATTCCTACTTTGGTAAAAAATTAGACAACAGTTATATTCAACACTGACAAGGTGTGACTGAGAAATATCTTCCTTCTTAATATAATTGAATCAAATCACTGGTTCTTTTGCTATTCGCCTGAAAAACACTGAAAGTTATTTAAGTATTTAAGGGTGTTTAACCCTATGCTAACATCGCTGAGGGCACGAAGCCAATTTATCAGAAGAGCAGTGAAAGGGGCGGTGGAGGGATATTCTGGGGGAATCTAGGAAATTTGGGGCTTTAGTGCAAGGTGTGGCCAGAGAGAGTTTTGTTTGTTTGTTTTGGATGCTGGAGACTGAACTCAGGGCCTTGTGCTTGCTAGGCAAGCACTCTACCACTGAGCTAAATCCCCAGCCCTGTTTTTTGGATTTTTTGATGCAGGGTCTCACGATGCAGTTCCAATGGCCTTGAACTCACTATGTAGCCCAGGCTGGCCTCGAACTTGCAGAGCTCCTCCTGCCTCAGCCTCCCAAGTGCTGGGATCACAGGCATGAGCAATCAAGTCCGGCTGAGATCTTAGAAATGACGAGAAGCCCGTGTCCGTGTGGTCAGGAGGTGTGGATGTGGCCACAACCTGCTGGTAGGTTCCTCAGTGTCCACAATCTGCCTGCATCCTTCAGAGTGAGTTCAAGGCCAGCCTGGGCTGCAGACTGAGGCCCTGTCTCGAAAAAAACAAAAACAAAACAAAGAGACGAAATTAAAAGACAGTAGGGCTGGGGATTTAGCTCAGCGGTTAAAGTGCTCGCCTTGCAAGCACAAGGACCCGAGTTCGATCCCCAGCACCAAAAAAAAAAAAAAAAAAAGACAGTACAGGGATGTAGCTTAGTGTGAAGGTCCTGGGTTCAATCGTCAGCACCACCAATAACTAACTTAAAAGAGCAAGTCTTTCTTGAGGTTCATGCCCCAGGGCCCTGGCAGTGCTGGACCTGCAGCCAGGTGGCCAGAGCAACAGAGCGGGGCAGGCTCACCATCCCCTCACGGGCACAGCCCCACCTTGTAAAGGGCCGCCCTCCTACAGGCACTGGCTGGGGACCGAGCCTCTAGCACAGGGCCTTGGGGTGTGGGTGTGGGTGTGGGGTGTAAGAGTTGGCCCAGGTGTGTAACATCCTCTCCCCAGCCTGCCTGCTCCTCTCCTTGAGGAAGATCTACCTCCCTACTTCCTGTCTTTTATTTATTTATTTATTTATTTATTTATTTATTTATTTCGGTGCTGGGGATAGAACTCAGGGCCTTGTGCTTGCTAGGCAAGCACTCTAACCACTGAGCTAAGTCCCCAGCCCCCGTCTTTTATTTTGCTCTTTATTTATACTTTGGGTTTCTCATCTAAGAGAAACCATGTGACATTCAAACTCATGTGTCTGATTTACTTCACTTAACATTATGATCTCACCAGGTGTGGTGGCCCATGCCTGTAATCCCACCACTCAGGAGGCTGAAGCAGGAGGATCACCGAGAGTTCCAGGTCAGCCTGGGCTACATAGTGAGTGCAAGACCAGCCTGAATTACATAACAAGACCCCTTCTCCAAACACACACGCGCGCGTGCCTTGATTCATGAACTTCATTCTTTCCGCAATTCTGGTTGCAAACTGAGTTGGATGAGAACCAAATCAAATTCAATGGTTAGGTTCAATGTTGACCTTCTGGGGAAATTTGATTTGGTTCTCATCCAATTGGGTTTTCGACCAGAGTTGTGAAAACAATAAAGTTCATGAATCAAGGTACCACTGCATAACTCAAATGTACCCTTCTTTATGGCAGAGCAGTATTCCATTATGTGTAAACTTTTCCACTCCCTCATCTGCTGGACATCTAGCCTGCTGCCAAGATTTAGATCTAATGTGCTGTGCTGTTACAAACATGGGTGTGCGTGCATCACTGTAATAAGATGTCTTTAACTCTTTCGGGAAGACATTTAGAAGGGGAATAGTTGGGTCAAGCAGAATTTCTAGTTTTAGTTTTCTTTGTTTTGTTTTGGTGCCAGGGATCAAACTCAGCGGTAGGCAAGCACTCTAACCACTGAGCTAAATCCCCAGCCCCAGTTTTAGTTTTCTGAGGAATCTCCACACTGATTTCCACAGTGCTTCTACTAGTTCACACTCCTACCAACAGTGCAGAAGGGTTCCTCCTCCCCTGCAGCCTCCCCAGTGTTTGCTGTTCTCTGGTTTCTTCATGCCAGCCTCTCTCTGGGGTAAGGCAGAATCTCGGTGTTGGTTTAATTCGCATTTCTCTGATGGCCAGAGACGTTGGAGTATCTCTTCGTGTATTTCTTGGCCATTTTTTTTTTTTAAATTTCTTGGCCATTTGTACTTCTTCTGAGAAGTGTCTATTCATTTTGCTTGCCCATTTTTCGACTAAGTCTTTTATTTTGATGTATTCTCAAAACTTTTAACACCGAATGACAAACATTAGGTATCCAAAAAAATTACTGAAGCAGCCTCTAACACCACACCCTAGAGGCCTGCTCCCAGTGGAACCTTTCCCACTGCAAAGACCACAGCCTCGCTAGGGAAGACATTCCCACACAGACCCCTCCCCCGAGTTCCCTGCCCTGTCACAGTCCACAGCGGGAGCCCTGTCCCTGCTGGTGGCGACTGACACTTTAAAATCCAGATATGAAAACAATAAAAATCCAGATAGGACAGCACAGCAGGAACGTACCACACCCAGCAGGGCAGCGAAGCAGTGACTCTTCCCAAACTCGTCCACACCCGCCGTCGGGGACAACACTTAGGTCCCCTGTGTCCTTGCCGCTGGGTACTGAGCTTCTGATCACCACAGAAACATGAATATGAGCTTTGTACCGAGCTAAGTAGGAACAGAGCTGGAAACTGCTTTCTATCCCCTTGAGACAGACACACAGAATGGAAGATGCTGTCATGTAGCCTGACTGGTAGAGCCGGGCAACTCACCCGTGTTGAGAGCTCTATAATTCAATGGAGTTCTGTGTAGGTGGGGTGGAAGTTGTTGATTGACTTCCTAACCTCCCCAGTTTTCCCCCACCGAAACCCAGTTTGGTTGGATGGCAGTGAACCCAGCCTCTCAGTGGCGTCTGGTCCTGCACTGCCGGTGGTTCCGGGTGAGATCACACAGCCCCAGGCTAACAGGAGAGGACGGCAGGTGTCTGCAGCCTCCCTGATAAGAGAAAGACCTTTTCATGGGCTGGGGACGAACCCAAGAAGTAACAGTTCAAAGAAAATTGAAGCCAGGCGTGGACACTCACACCCATAATGCACTACTTGGGAAGCTGAGGCAGAAGAGGCTCAGAAACAGAAATAAAGTGCAAAGATATACAGGAAAAACAGAACTGAAAACACAAACACGAGACAAATCTCAGCAACATCAGAGGGTGTGCAGGGCTGGTCCTGCGGGTCCCGAGGCCACTGAGAACGCACCAAACGCAGACAGCGCAGAAATGGCTCAAATAAGCCAGCGTGGTGGGGCGCCTGTGAGCCCAGCACTAGGGAGGCTGAGGCAGGAGGATCGCCACTAGTTCAAGGCCAGCCTGGGCTACACAGTGAGACCCTGCCTCAAAAAACAAAACAGGGCTGAGGTTGTAGCTCTCTCTCTGTCTGTCTGTCTGTCTCTTTCTCTCTGTCTCTGACACGCTGCTCTGAAATCCACAAGTGCACCCACCCCAAGCAGCACCCAAGGCCCTACCCCACGGCTTTCCTTCATGTCCTCGGTCACCGGCCACCACACAAGTGGCAAGCTGGGTAAACTACAAGGGACGCCCACTCCAGAGAGGTGTTTATTTGACCTGCTCTGCTGCAAAACGAAGTAGGGTGAAAGAATCATATGATGTCGAAGCAAAGGAGACGCCCGAAGGGGAATGCAGTACTCATTAACCTGAGAAGAGATTTCAATTTTATTATAAACGCACCATTCTAGCCGGGTGTGGTGGGGCGCGGCTGCAGTCCCAGTGCTCAGGGAGGCTGAGGCAGGACTCCCAAATGTGAGCTCAGCCTGGGCAATGGACTGACTTGGGGAGATGCTGTCTCAAACTTAAAAATTTTTAAAAAGAGCCAGGGTGAAGGCCCTGGGTTCAGTCCTGGTACCACAAACCTAACCCACATCAGACCACACAGTGCAGAAAGATGGTATGATTCCCCTACACTTCACGCCATAAGAGTTCGAGGCCAGCCTGGGCTACATAGAGAGACCCTGTCTCAAAATAAATAAATAAATAAATAAAAATAAAAAATGAAGAAGGGCTGGGGATGTAGCTCATGCAAAGGCCCTGGGTTGAAATTCCAGTATCGCCAAAAACAAGCAAACAAACACACCTGTTTTAGACCTGCTCTGAGCAAGTGAAACAAAGTAAAGAATGTTTGCTTCATTTCATTAAAAGGAAAAATTGGATGTGGAAATTTACAATAACCCAGTTTTGGGTTATTGTTTTGTTTTTTGTTTGTTTTTTGAGAGAGGCTTTCACTGTGTAGCCCACGCTGGCCTCAAACTCCCAGTGGTCCTCCTGCCTCAGCCTCCTGAGTGCTGGGAGGTGCACTGCCTGCGCCTCCCCAGTTTGCGAAGGCTGAGCCTCGTTCTGGAGGGCAGCGCTCCTTGGCTGCGGCTGCGTGGTGCTGCTCTTCCCTCTCCACCCCTCACACTGGGCCACTGCCCCAAAGAGCGGCTTCCGTAACACGTGACACAGAAGCAGCCACCAGGCTGGGTACGGCTCAGTCCGGCTCAGTCCAGAACAGCTTGCAGTTGCCCCTCTCGGCCAGGGCCCCAACCCCACTCTAACCAAGCACACACCCTGGACGAAAGGCCCTCGGCGGCGGGGTTACTGCCGGGCTCACAGGCAGAGCACAGCGCGACTTGGAGTAAAACAAAAGCAGCGTGAAGATGGACAGAACACATCGTTCACTGCCAGCTTCGGTCAGCCAGCTCCTCTGCCAGAGGAGAGATGATGGTGTTTCTCTCCATGAACCACCGTGACAACGGATCGACTTAATGAACACACATTAAGTGTGAACATTCACACACATTCAAGCTCCAGGGCTCAGAGTCCGCACTCAGC
This sequence comes from Hystrix cristata, assembly GCA_004026905.1. Taxonomy (NCBI): domain Eukaryota; kingdom Metazoa; phylum Chordata; class Mammalia; order Rodentia; family Hystricidae; genus Hystrix; species Hystrix cristata. The sequence goes on along the minus strand of PVJO010009698.1, from coordinate 20,065 downwards.
GCCCCACACCTCCTCTGTTCAGCCACAAAGACTTTTTTTGGAGGGGAAGTGCTCAGGACCGAACTCGGGGCCCTGTGCTTGCTAGGGAAGTGCTCTACCACTTGAGCTAAATCCCCAACCCCAGCCACAAAGATTTCTTAGCGCTCTTTAGATAAGAAGCACCTTGTTTCTTTTTTGGGAGGGTAAGGGAGTTGAGACAGGGTCTCACTATATAGTTCAGGAGTTCAGGCTAGCCTCAAACTCATGGCAATCCTCCTGCCTCAGCCTCTTGGGTGCTGGGATTAGAGGTGTGTGACACTATGAACGGCAAGCACCTCAGTTTCTTAAAGCAGCTATTTCCTTCTCCTTAAATTCTGGATTTAAATAAGTAATGAAGACTTCTGTTCCTATATGGCAGTGACAACGAGCGGGCGTGGCGGCCCAGCCTGGAGTCAGTCCCAGCCCAGACACAGAGCGCAGAGCGCGGAGCGGGGGCAGGTCACAGTGAAGGGGCCCGGAAGTCACCTGTGCAGAGAGCAAACTGCCTTCTGAGCGGTCGCAGAGCTGGGGAACCAGCAGTGTTCCAGAGCTTCATCTGAGGCGTAAGGAAGAATGCGAACACGGCTGCCAGGTCAGTTGAGGAGGCTGACGACAGCGATTTTACCTGCAGGTGGCTCTCACCCGCCTGGCCGCCTACCAAGGCCCGCGATGCCACGCCATCCCCCTTCTGGCTTTATCTGTCACACATGTGTCCTCGCCTCCACTCTGCAGCAGTCGGGCTTGGCAGCTACCTCGTATCCTACCTCCATGTCCCTCCGGCCCGAATCTCTGCCCATCAGAACTGCATCCATTCTCTCATAGCCAGCTCAAATCTCAACTGTCTCACTAAACCTACCATGATTTCCTCCAACCAAAAAACTGCTTCCATCTGTCGTATTCTGTTTTGCTTTGCTTCTTGAGACAGGGTCTGTCAAGGACTACGCAGTCCAGGCCAGCCTGGAACTCGCGGCGACCTTCCTTCCTCAGCCAGTCTTACATGTCATGCTACGCCACCTTCCATCACGTCCCTCTCCCCGAACCTGCTCAGGACGGTATGGTGACAGGGACTTTCTGCGGTTTCAGGACCAGGTCACGAAGGTCCCTCGGGATGCCGACTCTCAGGATCCAGTCGCCCGTGCAATGCAGAGGCCACTCGTCTCCAAGGAGACCACCTCCCAGCCCCGGCTGGCATCGGCACTATCTTTGCAACCTGAGTGAGCAAACTGGAGACAGAGTTCCGGCCCAGCCTCCTAGTCACCACAGCGGACTCCTCAAGGGCCCCCAAGCCCGGCCAGGCTGCAGATGACTGGGCAAAGCACAGAGTTATTGGTGTTGGAAGCCACTAGGTTTCAGGTGGTTTGTTAGGAGCAAAAGATAAACAGAAGCTGTATTTACAGACCTCAGAATAAAAGCTAAGGTCACAGGCCACAGTCATCAGGCTTTAATGTACATGATCTACTGGCATAATAACTTTTTTTGGGGGGGGGGGCTGGTGCCGGGGATTGAACTCAGGTCCTTGCGCTTGCTTGGCAAGCACTCTAATCACTGAGCTAAATTCCCAGCCCCGCATAATAACTTTTTATAAAGACCTAACACACCTGTCTTCTCCACAGTTTGTAGTGCTGGAAGCTTTAAAGGCCCTACTTAGTCCTTTTCTTACTGCTAATATACAACATAGCTGATTTGGATTGTTTTCTTGCCCAGTGTGGTGGCACACACCTATGTGATCCCAGCACTAGTGAGGCTGAGGCAGGAGGATCCCTGGGTGTTTTAGGGCAGCCTGGGCTACACAGTGAGTTCAAGACCAGCCTGGGCTACACAGCAAAAACAAAAACAAAAACAAAAAAAGAAACAAAAAAAAAAGAACAGCCACTCTGGACAATAGTTTGGTATTTTCTTATTAAGTTAAACATACATTTAGTACATGATCCAGCAATCTTATTCCTAGGCATACACCTAAGAAAAAGAAAAGCAAAAACCTTTACATAAACGTGCAAGTTCATTCATAACCGCCCCAATGCAGGCACGGTCCCAGTGTCCTTCCCCCCCTTCTCCCGTCGTCGCGGCGGCAGCATCGCACACCACACAACACACTGCCCAGCACGGAAAGGAGTGTGCACTACTGACACGGGAGTTAGCCGGGCCGCGTGAAGAAAGCCAACTTCAAACGGCCACTCAGGAAATTCTGTTTCTGTGACACTCTGGAGAAGGCAAAAACACAGGTGCAGAGAACAGGTCAGCGGCCAGCGGGGTGGCGGAGGAGGGAGGAGGGTTTGCAGGAGGATTAATGCAGGGAATTTTTAGTTTTGGGGTTCTGGGGCTAGAACTCAGGACCTAGCAAGCCCTCTACCACTTGAACTAAATCCCCAGCCCCATTTTGTTTTTTAGACAAGCTCTCAATACATAGTTCAGGTTGCTTCTAATTTGCATAAACCCTCCTGCCTCAGCCTCCCAAGTGCTGTGATCCTGGGTGTACACCACCGGTGGGAAGTAGAACTGCCATATGCCCAGACTGAGGTGATGACTATGCAACTCTTAGTATTTGCCAAAGTTCACTAATCTATATAAAAAGTGAATTTCGCTGTATGTATGTTTAAAAATAAATTTTAAAAATTGACATGAACAATGTCTGTACCTCGTTATATCCACTTAGTGCCTCGTTCTCGCATCCTTTCCCTGGCTAAGCTAAATTATCCTCTCCTAGCGCAAATGCTTTTTGCAGTGTGAGAAGTCAAAATACAACATCATGACAAGAATAAAAAATAGAAGAAACCAAAAAACTTGAAAATGGAAAGCCTAATTTTTTTTGCCTATTCAAGATTTTCCACAAACTCACATTATTCTCAGCAATCTTTCTCAAGAGCACTGTGGTAGCCAGGCATGGTGGTGCATAGCTGTAATCCTGGCACTCAGGAGGCTGAAGCAGGAGGATCACCAAAAGTTCAAGGCCAGCCTGAACTACACAGAGAGACTGTGTCAAAAAATAAAGTAAGTTCGGAAAGCCATTTCAACTGTGCTGTAAATCCTATGGTTAAATCCAAAAGGGAACTCCATAGAATAATTACAGACAGCCAGGAGTAACACCAGGGTTGCAGGGAGCCCCCTTAATAGTCATAAAGTCTGAAAATCAGCAGAGAAAGACCGTAAACAACAGTGATACGAGGTGAGGCATCTCTAGGACCAAGTCCCAACCCCTGTGCTGTGACTTACTGCCCATGAACTGAGTGTGGAGCTTGGTTAGCGTGAAACATGAATTCCATCGCTAGAGAACCGACCAGCAATGTTGCTATTGCTGGCTCCTCGCCTGGGCAAGGTCCCCACCTTTCCACAGCCACCAGCAAGCAACACCAAGGCCCAGCTGTCCCCAGACAGACTTGATAGGAGAGACGCTCCAGTCAGCATTGTGGAAGCGCTGCACACCCACCCAGCTCGTTAGAGAGGGACAAGGAACAGGAACACCGCAGCGCTTTGTCGCAAACTTCAAGATCTCAAGTACAGGATCAAGAGAGACCAACTTTTTTCCTTTTGGTCTTCTGAGACAGCTCAGATATGTAGTCCAGGCTGGCCTCGAACTCAGCGATCCTCCCGCCTCAGCCTCCTGAGATTACCGCTGGCAGGTAACAGACTCTGAAACCTCAGCCGCATCAACACGCACTCGGAAAGCCGAAGCAGGAAGGTCGCTGCAGTTCAAGGTTGGCCTGGGCTAGGTAGTGAGAGCTTGGCTCAAAAAATCCCTCAGCTGACTCCTGTGACTCCTTTAGACTTCTGTGCTTTCTCAGTTCTATTTTTTCCTCCCAAAATGGTTCAGAAAGAGGAAAACAATTCAGACTTTAAATTCATTTCAATTCAACCCAGAATCACTGACCCTAAAAATATTAAAGAACGTGGAGAAAAATTTCTCCAGGAAACAGGGACGCCGTTAAAGGGCAGGGTGACTCCGGCCTCTCAGGACAGCAAGGCTACTCTTTCTGTTTTTCTATTTCTAATTTGCTCAAGATCCCTGGCCAGCCTACACTGACTCCGCAGGGAGCGAGTGTCCCACTTGCGCCCCGCCTGACCGGATGAATCAGGGGCCCGGAATGACCAAGAATTCGGCAGTCCATTTCCACGTCTATGCAAATTAATGCACCAGTCACTCCAAGAAGAGAAGGCTCTGCGAGTCACAGGGACTGGCGAGCAGGACAGAGGACGCGTGCAGCCAGGTCACGGTGCACAGCCTGCTCTGCCAAACAGCAGTGACCTTTCTTACCATTTTTCCTAGTACTATTTCCATGCATAGCATTTCTAAGGTCAGTAAGAGCGCTCCAAATATAGAAGGACATCTCATTCAAGATTTAGTGAGAGCGTCTATTTTCTGTAAAGTAATATTTACTTGCTCAATGTCGTTATCTAAGTGTATATGCACACACACATATATATACATGCACACATACACATTTAGCCAGACACTAAAATGATTTTTTTCTTAGGATGTGATTTCTCTTACACTGTACACAGCAATAACCTCATCTTCACTGTTAGATGTGTAACTATCCTAAACACAGGTTTGCTAGCTGCCATCACATTCTTGAGGGGAAAAAACAGCTTCGAATCCATTTAAAAATTCATCGCCGGCTGGGGATTTAGCTCAGTGATTAGAGTGCTTGCCTTGCAAGCACAAGGCCCTGAGTTCGATCCCCGGCACCCCCCAAAAAAAAAAAAAAAAATTCATCGCCACAACATTAGCATTCTGGATCCCATAAGAATGTAAAGCCCTAACAGTTTCTTGGGGACACGCTGCTATGAAAAAATGTACACACTGATTTTTAGGCATTACTTCCACGAAAGCCCACGCACGAAGCGTTACCGCCTGTAACGCCGCCAGCACACGCAAATTCAAATGTGCCCCAAACCTTGCTAGCCGGTTTTCCCAACCGGCGCCCCGCACGCCGCTCGGGCTGCCGAGGAACGAACGAGGCGCCCTGTCGAGGGCGCCCTTCCCGCCAACGGCACCGGCGGTCGGCTGGTCCCCTCTGCAGGAACGCGGCGGCCTCTGCGGAAGAAGTTCCCGCGTCGCCCCCCGGCCGCGCCCCGCTGCCGCCAGGGCGCCAGGGAGCGCGGGGCGCCCCGCATGGCCGGCCGGGCCACAGCCCGGCGGGCGCCGAGCGCAAAGCGGCTGGACGGCCGGCGGCGCGGGGCGAGCCGCGTGCGCACCCGCCGGGGCACGCACCCCGCGCCGGCTCCCGACACCGCCCCCGCCCGGGCCGCGGGTCCCCGCGGATCCCCGGCGCCGCCGCCCCCCACCCGACCCACCTGGCGCATCCGCGGGGGGCTCGGCGGGGAGCGCGCGGCGCCCGGGGCCCGGGGCGAGGCCATCGCGCGGCGGGGCGGGGAGGCGGCGCCCGGCCGGGTGGCGGCGCGTGGGAGCCGCCCCGCCCCGCGCACGCACGCCGGTGTGCACACTCGCGCGCGGGTCCCCTTGCACGCGCATACGCCCCGCGCCGCGGGCCTCCGCGCACACCCTTTGTGCCGCCAGCCGCGCCGGGCGCGAGGATGCCGGGGGTCGGCCCGGCCCACGCGTGTGCGTGGATCGGTTCCAGCTCTGCCGGAGGCGACGCCGCCCTCTCGGCCCGAGTCCCCGCTCCACCCTGCGCGGCCCGGTTGGTTCCCAGGGCGGCGGCCGCGGACGGGGTGGGGGGGACTGGACCTCTTCGCTGGACTGGTGGGCATCTCCCCGCTGGGAGAAAATAGGGGATTACAGACTCCAAGATGGCCTTGTGACCTCCACTGCCCCCTCTGTGTGGGCATCGTCAGCTTCCTCTCTCCTTGTGGCTTCCACACAAACAGTGTGGTGGCAGCTTGCCCAGCAGCTGGGGAGGCTGAGGCAGGAAGATCTGGTGAGCACAGGAGTTTGAGGCCAGATATAGGGAGACCTTCCCGAAAAGAAAGGACAAGAAAAGTGTGTGCCCAGCATGTGCACATACACACACCACCACCACCAACAACAAAACCTTCTGGGAGGCTGGGGCAGGAAGATTACAAGTTCACACCCAGCCTGGGCAATTCAGCAAGACTCTACCTCAAAAATAAAAAATAAAAAGGGTTAGGGATGCAGGGCCCTGGATTCAGTCCCCAGTACTGTTGCAGACCCCCAGCTTCCACCAGCCAGTACCCCTTTCTCCTGACTTGGTTCCCAACGGCCTGGACATAACTTGTCCATCCTCCTGCCTTGACCCTAAACATTGTTCTTAGGTGCTGGCGAGGGGACCCAGGTCCTGAGCACTCTGCCACTGAGCTCCTCCCTGCGCCTCTTTGTCTGAGACAGGATCTCACCGAGTTGCCCGGCCTAGATTGGCCTAGATTCGAATTTGTGGTCCTCCTGCCTCGGCCTCCAGAGCTCTGGGAGTGTAGTAGCGCACCACCACGCCCGGCTTCCCACATGCAGGCTTCGCGCATGCAGCCACGCCAGCACGGTCTGGGCTTCCCTCCGCCCTCGGGTCCTTCACACCTGCCGGCCCAGGCGTCCTCCGCGTGGTCCCTCACTCCTGGCGGGCACTACCCCGTGGCCCTAGGTGCGCAGCATGTCCCCGAGTTCTCAGGCGGACTCAGAACGCGGCCTTCGTGCTGATGAGGTCAGGGTCACCAAGAGCCAGGCAGGGGCAACGAGAACAGGTTCCGAGGAAAATTCTTGCTAAAATCTGTCCAGAGCCGGACCTGGTGGAGCACACCTGACCCCAGCTACTCGGGAGGCCGAGGGGAGGCTCACAAGTTCAAGGCCAGCCTGGGCGATTTAGCAGGACCCTGTCTTGCAATAATTTGTTTTTTCAGTACTGGCGGTTGAACTCGGGGGCTTCATGCTGAGCTACGAGCCCCATCCCTTTATAAAATTTTTATTTTGAGACAGGGTTTTTTTTTTTTTTTTTTTTTGAGACAGGGTCTTGTTAAATTGCCCAAAATGGGCCCAAACTTGCGCTCCTCCTGCCTCAGCCTCGCAGAGTGTGCTGTCACACCCAGCTCCCAGACTAAAAAATCTTTTAAAGGACTGGGACGTAGCTCAGTGGCAAAGTGCCTGCCTCACAAACGGGCGCAAGGTCCTGGGTTCACACAAGCCCAGGACAGCGCACACGCGCACGCACACACACAAATGAGCACGCGCCGCACAGGAAGGGAGGGGCCAGAGACCAGCAGAAGTTGGGGAATATACAGGGAACCAGCTCTCCTCCGGGGCTCACGCTGCGAGCTTGAGGTACGAAGGGCATCCGTCCCTGGAGGAAATTCCGGGGGCACAGGGGTGCGCATTGCCCCCCCTCTGCGGATGCCGCTGGACCCCTGTGCAGTGAACAAACGTGTGCAGAAGACAGGAGGATCCCTGCGAGGTGCCGGCCAAGGGCAAGGGAGGCCAGGCTGGGCGGGGAAGCGGACGGAGGAGGCCGAGGTAGGAGGGCTGCAAGTTTGAGTCCAGCCTGGGTAATTGAATGACTGTAGTGAGACCCTGTTACAAAATTAAAAATGTAAAAAGGGCTGAGGATATAGCTAGTGCAAAGGCCCTGGGTCCAATCCCCACTACTGAAAAAAAGTAAAAATATGTAAATAAAAGGTAGGAAAGCCGAGGCTTGAACTTGAACTCTATCTAGTTCATGATTTGAAAGCCTGAACTTTCATGTAAGCTACTGTTTCTCAGATGTATCTAAGAATTACATATATTTCAAATAATTATGTTCATAATTAAGAATTATGAGCTATGCAATATGGATAAAATGTGTGATGGGATGCTATATCATAAAGTTTTGTTTTGTTTTGTTTTTTAACTCTGCAAGCATCTCCTCAGGGACCCCGAGTGACAGTTTCAAAGGTGGTGGCAGGTGCGAGTGTCGGGGCTGGATGGAATTCAGTCCTAGCTCTGAAATCCGTACTTAGCAGCTCGGTGTTTTATCTTTCTTTACCTGTGAGATGGAAATACTCCCCGCGTTGGCTCCGCGGGTCGTGTGACTGTGCAGCGGGGCAGTGCACATAAACGCCGAACACACAGTGCGAACGGTCGGTGGAATGATCACGACCGGCGCAGGCGACTTGGCTGCCCCAAGGCGGGCGCCGGGCGGGTCACAGGCTGCATGGCAGCCTCAGCTCAGCCCCACTGAGCTGTGGGCGCCACGCTGACCCCCAGGCTGGAGGGGCGTGGGCCCCTGCACATATGAACAAATGACATTAAAAATGTAAATGAACAGGTAAATAACAGAGAGACAGAGATAGAGATGGATAAAGATTAAAGCAGTATTGTAAAAAGGAAAATGTTCCTGTGTTTAGTACTTGTTCTTGTTTTTGGTTTTTGAGACGGGGGTCTCACTATGTAGCCCAGGCTGGCCCTGGACTTGCAGGGATCCTCCTGCCTCAGCCTCGGGACAGCCGCCAAGCCCAGCTACCATGTTTACTCTCAGGGGTCGCTTGTCACTTGCAACAACAGTGAACACAGGTCCCAGAGGGCGTGATTTGGTTTTACTAGGAAACCATGCTAAGCAGAGACAATTTCTGTGTCTTCTACAGTTTCTTTTGTAGGGTCCCTTTCTCTCCAGCCACTCTCTTCCTGTCTCAGATCCTTGCAGGGCCTCCATCCTGCCTCCAAACTGCTGTATCTCCCTTCTCCTCAGACTCTCCTGCCTCAGCCTCCCCTCAGTCTCCTTGGACATCTGGCAAGTGTGGCAGACACGTGGTGCTTGGGCGTGCCCTCTGAAGCCAGCACCAACAGTTCCAGCCTTCTGGGAGCTCCAGAAGCAACCGGTGCTCAGTGGAACATGGTGGCGTGGGCCTGTGGGAGGCTGAGGCAGGACACAAGCTCAACCCAGTTCATCTGGGCAACTTAGTAAGAACCTACCTCAGAATAAAGAAAGACTGAGGAGGCAGCTCGGCGTGAACGACCTGGATTCAACCCCCAGGACTGCAAATAGACAAAACAACGGAAGGAATCCATGTAATCTCTTTGGCTCTGGATCTCTCTCTCTCCATCTCTCACTGTCTCTCTCTCGCGGCTGACCCAGTAGGGAGCCTCTGGCTGGATCTCTGAAACACACGTGGACCCATTCGCCAGGCCCTGCATGGCTGCTGGCCCTGGCGGCCCGGGAGTCAGCAACCTGACCACACCCAGCTCCCCTGCAGATTCCTATCACCTTCTCTCCACTCAGTAAAACCAAGAGCACCACCTGCCTTCCCGCAGCTCTCCCAGGGCAGGAGAGGACACTGAGGTGCCCCTCCTAGTGTAAAGGTCCCAGCCGGTGAGCGAAGCAGCATTCGGCCCCTGAAATATGGGAGGTTTCAAATCCAGCGCAGCCGGGGTGGCGCACACTCACAGTCCTACTTACTCAGGAGGCTGAGACAGGACGATTACAAATTCGAGCCCAGTCTGGGCAATTTAGCAAGACTCTGTCACAAACAAACAAGTTGGGGTGGTGGCACACATCTGTGATTCCAGCACTGAGGAGGCTGAGGCAGCAAGATCATTGGGAGCTTGAGGCCAGCCTGGGCTACACCGAGTTCAAGGTCAGCCTGAACTACAGAGCAAGACTCTGTTTCAAAAAGCCAGAAACAAACAAACGGCCACACATACACAAATAAATAAATAAACTGGAATCAGATCTGGTGCTCCTCTGCCTGCCTCTTCCTTCTTCTTTGCTAGGGATTGAACCCAGGGCCTTAAGCACACTAATGTTCTACCACAGAGCCACACCCCCAGGCTTCCTGGTTGTGTTCTGGTTTTGATGCAGGGTCTCACTCTAGTTCAGGCCGATGCTGTCCTGGACCTCCTTGCAACTCCCCCGCCTCAGCCTCCCAAGTGCTGGGAGCACCGGCGTGTGCCACACATCCTGTTTAAACCTTGTCCATGCTCACACCCTGCTGTTTTCCTTTCCGCCCCACGGCCCTGGTCCACCTTCTAGCCCCTCCGTGTGGCCTGCAGTTTCCTAAAGGGCCTGCGCTGCCCTTGCTGGCGGGAGCGGCTTCCAAACAGCCGCTGTCCACTTAAGCCCCACAGAGGGCTTTCTGGCCTGGGGGTAGGGAGGGTCTCCACCGCGCTCTGCAGGTGTATGCCTGCGCCATACTAATCCAGGACAGTCCTAAAACAAAGAGCTATGAAAGAATCAAGAAAGAAAATGTATTTGCACCTGGCGATAAATGTAATCAGTATGTACGTGCAAATAGTGCTCATAAAAGTAAAAATTAGCCAGGTGTGGTAGCACATACTGTAATCTCAGCATGCTGGAGGCTGAGGCAGCAGGATCACCATGAGTTTGAGACCAGCTTGGGCTACATAGCGAGACCCTGTCTCAAAAAATGAAACAAAGGGCTGGGGATTTAGCTAAATGGTTAAAGTGCTTGCTTTGCAAGAACAAGGACCCGAGTTTGATCCCCAGCACCAAAAAAAAAAAAAAAAACCAAAAAGAAGAAAAATTGAAAAAGAAAAGAAAGTATTTCCGGTCTTTATGGACAGAAGGAGTTAATAGCTTTAATCTATGGATAAAGCAAGCACCTTAGTAAAAGGTCAGGCAGACTCAAGAAAACCCATTAAACAAGAAATAGCCAGGCACGGTGGAACACATCTGTTGTCCCAGCACTCGGGAGGGTGAGGCAGGAGGATCGCCATGAGTTTGAGGCTAGCATGGACTACATAACTGCATAGTGAGTTCAAGGCCAGCCTGAACTACATTGCAAGATCCTGTCTCAAAAATAAATAAATAAATAAATAAATAAGTGTAAGTCAGTAAATAAGTAAATTATTTATATTCTGGGTTTCTTGTGTAAGAGAAACCATGTGGCTTTCTGTGTCTGATTAATGTCTTTTTTTTTTTTTTTTTGGTGCCAGGGCAAGGCAAGCACTCTAACCACTAAGATAAATCCCCAGCTGTCTGATTAATTTCATTTACTTACTTAAAGTTTCGACTGGAACTCGTGAAGTTCCTCCTGCTTCAGACTCTCAAAGTTGCTTTGGGCCACAGAGAACAAATCCCTAACCTAACTCTGTCAGATACTTGAGGGCTTTGTTCTCTAGGGGCCAAAGCAGCTTTTCCTCTAGTTCTATTTTATTTTATTTTTTTTTTTTCCTCTAGTTCTATTTTAATCTAGAATCTGCCTGTCTGCACAATTACCCTGCCAGACTACCAGCTTGTTCAGAGTTCAGTCTGGATTTACTCTTTGCCACACTCCCAGTGTTTGCCACTGCTCCTGGCGTAAATGTTCAGTAAAGGTTTCAATGGAGAGTGTGGCTTCAGAGGACAGTGAATCTTTTTTTTTTTTTTTTTTTTTTTGGTGCTGGGGCTCGAACTCGGGGCCTTGTGCTTATGAGGCAAGCGCTCTAACCACAGAGCTAAATCCCCAGCCCAAGGACAGTGAGTTTTTAGCCACAAGTGTGGGCGGGTTCCAGAGCGCCTGCTGCGCGTGCAGGAGGAGTGCAGGGCGTGTGTTTGTAGGTCTGACCCCGGGCTCAGCAGATTTACAAAGAGCCCCAGATCAGACTGAGAGAAGGAAACAGAACCACCCTTTTCTCTTTTCTTTCCTTCTTTTTCTTTCTTTTCTTCTTCCTTTTGTTTTTATTTTTATTTTTGATTTTCTTTTCTGTGGTGGTCCTGGAGGTTGGAGCCAGGGTCTTCACACCAAGCTACATCCTCCGCCCTTTCCTAATTTTTTTCTTTTGAGACAGGATCTTGTTAAATCACTAAATCGCCCAGGCTGGGCTCAAATGTTCAATCCTCCTGCCCCAGCCTCCAGAGTGCTGGGATTACAGGCGTTCACCACCATGTCCGACAATCCACAGGTATTTTAATTTAAAATTAATTTATTCCTTCAGAGATTTATAACTTCTTTTAAATTAATAGGAATAGTTTACATGATCTTATTTTTTCTTAAATACACGAAAGTCACCAAATAATATTATACAGATCATACCATATGTATTTTGGGGGGGTGCTGGGGATCGAACTGAGGGCCTTGTGCTTGCTAGGAAAGCGTTCTACCACTTGAGCTAAATCCCCAACCCCAGATCATGCTATATTTACATCAATAAATATGCTTTAATATGTGCATTGAATGACATTTCAAAAAAGCTTCAAAAAACGTGAGCCTCAATTTTTCTACTGAGTCCTGGTCTCTGTCCTAGCAGACTCATCACATCGCTCCTGGAATCTCCAGATATTCGTGCAGGTCCAGAATTCAAATTCCTTATTTCCTGTGCCAAGCTTGGCTTTGCATTTGGGTTATGTCTCCTAACGTCTATGATTTGGGCATCTTATCTTTCTAAATCTTGTTTTACATTTTTGGTAGTTTTTGTTTTTTTAGGTGTTTGAGACAGGGTCTCCTATGTAGCCCAGGCTGGCTTCGAACTCGCGACCATCCTCTTGCCTCAGTCTCGAGTGCTGGGCTCACAGGTGCACATCCCACACCGAGGCACCTACTTTCTACCTTGCACAGGAGCCATATGTGCTTGTGCGTGCGGGGTCCTGGGGGGCGTGATTGCTGTGTCTGAGAACTCGGTCAGTGAGAAGAACTGTTTGGGGTGATTTTTCTCCTTGCCCAGAAGCACCCACATTCAGAATTCCTCTTCGTTAGATCCTCCCCTCCCCTGCCTCCTTCCTTCCCCTTCTCTCTTCTCCCCTCCCTCCCCTCCCTTCTCCTCCTTTCTCTCCCCATCACATTGCAGTTTCTGCAGCAGCTCTGGAGTCCCCCTTCTTGAGTGTCTTCAGTTGTGCTGTGTCCTGGCTGCCTCGACGTCCTGAATGGACTCAAAACACTGACCTTTCATGGTCATTTTGACTTTGGGGAAGGACCGAAAGTCTCATGGCGCCAGATCTGGTGACTAAGGTGGACAAAGACACACTGTCATATTTTCATTTGACAAATATTCCCATAAACATTTGATCATTGTGGGATGATCATAAAATATGGTGAGCGTTTAAGTTAAAAGTTAAACAGGCTGGGGATTTAGCTCAGTGGTTAGAGTGCTTGCCTTGCAAGCACAAGGCCCAGAGTTCAATCCCCAGCACCAAAAAAAAAAAAAAAAAAAAAGAAAAAAAATTACTGTAAATTAAAAATTAAAATAAAAGACACATCATGCGGGGTGTGGTGGTGAACGCCTCTTATCCCAGCACTTGGGAGGCTGAGGCAGAAGACTCGCCAAGAGTTTGAGGCCAGCCTGGGCCACATAGTGAGTTCAAGGCCAGCCTGAACTACACAGAGAGATCCTGTCTCAAAAAACCAAACTGCTATATTCAGTGTTGCAGAAAGTGCAAAATAGCACTCCACTAAGAGGCAGTGATCTAAAAGAAGAAACCGACATGCAAATGCACAACAACTGTGCAAGTCTGACTTCTGCACGTGATGGAGTTTGTGTCCTCCGGGCTCAGCGGGGTGGTGGCCGCGGGCCTTGGAGCGCGAGCGGGGACTGCACTGAGGGGCAGCCAGGAGGACGAGGAGCAGCGTCCGCGGGCGACCGCCGGCAGCGGGAGGGGACCGCGACAAACCCTTGTGAAACCCTCATGGTGCGGGAGGCGCCTCCCGCCTGCGCTTAGGGAAAGAGGTCAGCATCCCTTCAGCTGGGCGTGGAAGCCAGCACCTAGTTCTGACCTTCAGTTTCTTCCCTTCTCAGCCTTTGACTTAGTTTTTTAGTAGGTGCAAATGAGTTGGGAGAACAGTCATGCTGAAAAGGCGAAATGACTGAGAAACCGTCGTGTACAGGTCAGCACGCTGCAAGTGCGTCTAGTTCAAGCTCAAAAACTCAGCAAATCCAAAACCAACTGCAAGCCGCCGTTGAGTGCACACGTCTGTCACCCCAGCTCGGAAGGCTGAGGCGGGAGGGTCACTGTGGCTACAAGGCGAGTTCAAGGCCAGCCTCGAGATCAGCCTGGGCTATATAGCAAGCTCAAGGCCAGCCTCAACTACATAGTGAGACCTTGTCTCAAAACCCCAGCATAAATAACTACATTAGTTAATTAATTTTCAGTCTGGCTAAACAAATTTAATCAGCTGAGACAGACACCGTTAACATAATAAACTACTAGATAAGAGACTGACAGGAACTTCGATGTGTGCTGACCATGTTGGAAACTGCACCCATGTTGGTAAGTGAAGGCTTGGAAACGTGCCTGGTCTAAATAGAAATTTACTGTGAAACACGCACCAGGTTTCAAAGATTCACTACCAAAGAAAAGTAAACCGTCTCATTAATACTGGTTGCATTAATTGTACGCTGAAATATTTAGACTATATCGGCCCAAGGGAAATGCTATTAAAATTAATTTGACGGGTTTTTTTTTTTTTTTTTTTGACAGGAGTTGAGGATTTCACTAGCAAGCTCAGGTCTCACTAAGCAGTTAACTCTCCCCAGACTAGGCTTGTCTCACAACCTCCTGCCTCAGCCTCTCAGAGCGTTGGCATTCTGGGAGTGTGCCCCCAGGCCTGGAACCTGTCTCTTTTACCTTTCTCTGCCCTGGCTGTGAGCACACTTCGGATTCCTTGTGTGCCTCACAGGCCGCCTCCGTGGACTGGGGCTGGTTCGTCCAGGCTGCTGAAGTCACCGGCTGGTGTTGGTGGCAGACTAGAACCAAGCAGCCTCAGAGTATCTGTTACACGTTTACGTCCACCGGGGCATCAACATATCTCTGTGTATTATTTACTGTACTGGGGGTTGAATCTAGCCCTTCACCCTGAGTGCCATCCCCAGCTTTTTTGTGTTTTGAGGCAGGATCTCACTAGATTGTCCAGGCTGGCCTCAAATTCATGCTCCTCCTGCCTCAGCCTCCCAGAACCCGGCTGTTAATCTGTGTCGATAATGTAACCAAATACAATCAGTCAAGAAGTTTATAATGTGAGGGCCTGGGATTTAGCTCAGTGGTTGGAGTGCTTGCCTTGTTAGCATGAGGCCCTGAGTTCGATCCCCAGTACCAAAAAAAAAAAAAAAAAAAAAGAAGAAGAAGAAGTTTATAATGTGGCATGCAGAGTACATTTAGGCACTTTAAGCACCAGTAACCCTGGCACAGCAAGGCATGGCGTTTTACAGACCTTCGAAACTGGGACCTCTCACAGCTCTCAGCACTGAATTTAAAAGGAAATAAATGCAGACTCTCCTTATTATAAATATTTGAGGTGACTTGGAGGGAAAATGTATCACTAAGCCATTAACAGTACTGTACTTTTTTTTCTTTCTTCATTATCATTTCGGTTTTTTGAGACAAGGTCTCACTACGAGTCCGAGCTGATCTTGGCTGACCTCAAATTTGCCGTGATCCTCCTGCCTTGGCCTCCCAAGTGCTGGGATTACAGGCCTGTGCCGTGATATCTGGCTATTTGCGTTCTCATTTTCAACCAGGACTAGTTGCACACGCCTGTAATCCCACCAGTCAGGAGGCTGAGGCAGGAGGATCACTGTGAATTTGAGGTCAGCCTGGGGTACATATTTAGACTCTGTCTAAAAAAACCAAAAAATTTTAAAAAGTGTTTTAATTTTCAAAATTTGTTTTTACAGTAGTTAAAAAATAGGCGAGAAAAGCCTTGCTTTTTTGGAGTCCATCCTGGCCATGGGGATAGTAAGAGGCTAAGGGATAAGTCTGTGTTAAGCCAGGTTGTTTTCTATGGAGAAAATGAAACCCAAGCAGGGTAGAAGATGGGAATGGCAAGGGCGAGGGGGACGGTGCTATTTTCGGAGCAGGACGGGGAGGGCCTCTTGAGACGCTGGCACTTGCTGGGCCCTGAATGGAGGGTTGGAGCTGCTGGGTTATTTTGGGTTGCATGTTCCAGGAGGGGTGGCAGGTGCAAAGGTCCTAGGGCGGTCATGGCAGGAAGCTGAGGGCTTGGGTGGGAGGGTGCTGGGCTTGGGACTGTGTGACCCTCGGACTTCGCTCTGACTCACAATGAGAGTCATTGAAAGTTTTAAGGCAGGTGGCTGTGCAGATAGGTAATCCTGGCACCCTGGGAGGCTGAGGCAGGAGGATTGCAAAGTTGGAGCCCAGCCTGGGCAATTTAGATAGATCCTGTCTCAAAATAAAAAGTGAAAAAAGGGCCGGGGCTGTAGCTCGGTGTGAAGGCCTGGGTTCAATCCCCAGTCTGGAAGAAGGGAGGGAGGAAGGGAAGAAGGAGGCACTGGAGGTTATAGAGGAGAGGAGTGAATAACCCTGGTGGGGTGGGGGAGGGGGCACACGCTACGTGGTCCCAGGTTCATTGTGAGGTAGAAGAGCAGGTGAAACTACCATTCACCATGCTCCATTCTTGGGGCTGTATATAATCAGAAATTTTGTTGACAATATGCTGCTTTATTGTCCCCGGGTCCTCAGGCACTCTTGGGCTTAAGTGACCCTCCTGCCTCAGCCTCCTGAGCAGCTGGGACTGCAGCTGTGCAGCACCACGCACGGCTTAGACCTCTAACTGCGCCTGTGTTCCGACTGTGCTTTCCCACCTGGGTATTTATGGCAGCGACTGTGCACCTCCAGACGAAAATACTCTGTGAGTTCTGGCAGCTGCTCAGCCCTGCCAGCTGCGCGAGACGTTTGTCGTCTGTGGTGACAGCACAGTGCACCAGCCCCCAGGGTGCTGGGCTCTGCCGTGGCTTCTTGCCTTCCTGAGGTTGTTTTCAAAATCCCTTCGCAGCAGAACAACGCAAAGATGACCTCGGTCCCTTCAGACTCCGGCAGACCCCTGCCGCTATCTTGCAGCACGTCCTGCTCTTATCGCTCCTTTGTTTGGTTTTTCAAGGCAGGGTCTCCCTGTGTAGCCCAGGCTGGCCACAAACTCACAGCGATCCTCCTGCCTCAGCCTCCCCAGTGCTGGCATGACAGGCTTTTCAAAAACATCCACCTTGGTATGAAAAACTCTGATGATCTTTACAAAAAATCACAGTGATTCAGGAATAGAGAAGTGATCAGAGCGGGGAGCCCTGAGACAACGAACGTGTGGGGTCCACATGGTGGCCAGGGCCAGGACAGGAGAGCCAGCTCAGGCTGAAGGACACGGCCTCTCCCAGGGTGGGGACGCGGCCAGCCGCCTGCTGGTGCTGCCTCCTGGTCACCTGCCAGAAAAAAGGTCGTCAGGCGTCCCAAGGACGCAGCAGAGAGTGGCCACAGAGCCTGGCGCTAAACCAAGATACAGGCAGCGGCCGGGAGAAATAATGGACACCAGCGAGTGCTGTTACAGAAATAAAACCCTAGGCTTATGCTGATGGCGAAGTATGCTGATGTAGTAGCCCACACCTGTAATCCCTACACTCCGGAGGCTGAGGCAGGAGGATCGCAGCGAGTTCAAGGCATGGTTAGTGAATTCAAGGTGAGACTGTCTCAAAAGGCCCCCCCCCCAAAAAAAATCGTTAAAAATCTTTTTTAGGGGCTGGGGATTTGGCTCAGTGGTTAGAGTGCTTGCCTTGCAAGTACAAGGCCCTGAGTTTGATCCCCAGCACCAAAAACAAAAAACAAAACAGAACAAAAATCTTTTTTATTGGTATGTTTGTGATACATAATATTTACACGTCTTAGTGAATTGGTATGATTTACATACACTCACTGTCATAAACTGACCCTGAACTCACAATCCTCCAACCTCCTCAACCTTTTAAGTACTGGGATAAAGCAGGAATTTTTATAAATAATTGTTTGTAGTATTATGTCTTTTTTCTGCTGCTTGTATTCTTAATGTGAAATAATTCTAATGTAAATGATTTGTGCTAGGAAATAATCCTTGACATCCCAAATTCTATCATGCAAAATTAGTTTTTCTATTTTTCTGGCTTTTTGAGACAGGGTCTTGCTATGTAGCTCAGGCTGGCCATGAACTTGCAGTGATCCTCCTGCCTCGGCCTCCTGAGTGCGGGATTACAGAGATGGGTCACCAAGCCTATTTTTTCATTTCATTTAAAAAATCTTATTTGTGGTGCTGGGGTATGAACCCAGGGCCTTGCACATGCTACACAATGTTCTAGTACTGACACAGGTTTCTGTTCAATTTCCTAATGTGGGTCTGAATTGAGTCTTCCTGCCTCTGCCTCCAGAGTAACTGGAATTACAGATGTGCACCACCAAGCCTGGCAGGTCTCTTCTGCTAGGCCAGCCCCAGCCCCTAAGCGTGGTTTATGAGTCTCAAGGGCCCGCACCCCGCAGTGTGACGTGCGGAATATCAGAGTATGCTTTGTTCTCCAGGAGCTGGCAAGCTCATCAAGAAGTTACACGCGAGATGCACATGTGCGCACACTGGCGATGCCAGGGACTGAGCACCATTAAGAGTGTGGGTTGAGAAGAACAGGGCCTGCATGCCGTTCCTAACATGTCCTCCTTTGGCTGAGAAGAGGGAGCTGGCGAGACCCTGCCTGGGGTGACACCTAGCTGAAGAGCACGCCACACTGCTGACTCCTAAATGTCACTGGGAAGCCCGAAGTCTGACTGCAGAGACTGGGTAAGGGCTCAGAGTTCGCATCCAAGAAAACTATGCTTCTGACTCCCATTTTTCACTTTTAAAACATTTTTTAAAATTTTATTTTTTGAAACAGTCTCATTATGCAGTCTAGGCTGGCCCTGAACTCACTGTGTAGCCCAGGTTGGCCTCTAACTTGTGGCAATCCTCCTGCCTCAGTGTCCTGAGTACTCGGATCACAGACAAATCTACTACACCAGACATTTTAAAAAATTTCTGAGACATGGTCCCCCTGATTTGCCAGCCTGGGCTTGAACTTGCAAACCTCCTGCCTCAGCCTCCCAGACTGCTGCAATTACAGGTATACACCACTGCACTGAGTGGTGTGTTCCTAACTACTTAAGGACCTAGAAAATGCTTTCAAAAAGTAAAAAATGTTGAATATTCAATAAAACATCATTGGGTAATTCTCATTTGTTTTTCATCAACTTCCAAATTGTCTACAATGAATATGCATTTAAAAATATCTTTTCACTTACAGTAGGAAATACTATTAAAAAAATTCATAAATAAGCTGGGTGTGGTGGTGCACACGTGTAATCCCAGCAATGGGGAGGCTGAGGCAGGATGATTGCTGAGTTTGAGGTCAGCCTGGGCTACACAGCGAGACTATGTCAAAAACCAAACCAAAACAGAAAAAACTCAAAACAAGTACTTGCAACATTACCTGGCACAGGTGGAACCTCTGAGTATGCATTATTAATAGAAAGATGTAGGAAAAAAGAGTGAAAATTCACCCTACACCTATCTTTTCTGCAAACATAACCACTGTTAACACTCAGCTTTTGTATTTATCTAAATATTTTTACACATATACCAAAAAATTTCGGTATTGAGGATGGAACCCAGGGTCTTTCTACCCCTGAACTGGATCCCCAGCCCTTTTTATTTTTTTTTATTATTTTTTTTTTCCGGTGCTGGGGATCGAACTCAGGCCCTTGTGCTTGCCAGGCAAGCACTCTAATCACTGAGCTAAATCCCCAGCGCCCCCCCCCAGCCCTTTTTATTTTGAAACAGACCTTGTTAAATTGCCCAGGCAGGACTCCCAAATTTGATCCTCCTGCCTCAGCCTCCCTAGTGCTAGGATTACAGGTGTGCACTTCTTCACCCAGCTTACATATACAAATTTTCACCTGTATGTATGTGCATTGCTTTATATGAGATCATTCTATTCTTCAGCTTGCTTTTTCACTTGGCATATTTATTGGCATTAATAAGCAAAGCTGATACCCACTAAATCACACAGGAACAATGCGCCGCCCCCACCCACGGCGATCAAATGAGGGCAGAGGGTGCTGGCTGGGCTGCAGAAGCTGCTAGCTGGAGGGCTCTGGTCAGAAGGGCCAGATGGTTGCAGAATGTGCTCCACGGTGTGGCCGGAAACCCGTTCACCCAGTGACACCAGCTGAGGTCCGCTTTTTGCCTCTCAGAGGCAGAATACGATAGATGAGATATAAAAGCTGGACTAAGGCCAGAGCCATTCCAAGAAAGAGCCACCCATAGAAACCGAGAGCAAGTGTGGGGCCGGGAGGAGGCTAGGCAGGCCGGGTGGGAAATGAAGTTCAAGATGGGATCAAGTGTGCTGATGACAGAAGTTTAAAAAAACTGTAGTCCATGTTTGCAGTCGATAATGATTGCGCTC
>PVJO010009697.1:0-68195 GCA_004026905.1 Hystrix cristata | reverse complement strand
GCGATTAGTATTTCACGCCCCAGGCTGATGTCAGGTCAAGGCCTCTCCCCCAGGTCTTGTTCACCTTCCCAGCCAGGTCAAGCCACACCCTATTCCTACCTCAAACCCACAGTGCAAAAACAATAGAAACATGAGGGAGCAATGCAATGCCCCCTAAAACTCCCCAAAAGTTAATCTCATGGACATTGATGTAGCAGAAACTATAGGCAGACAAATAAAAAACTAAACAGTCAAAATGTTTCAAGAGATAGAAGAAGAAACATATGAGCAAATGCATAAGATACTTAACAAGTTCAAAGAGGACTTAATTAAACAGGTAGAGAAGTTTACTAATAAAACATTTAGTGAGTTTAAAGAAGAAACAAACAACCAGCCAATTGAGTTAAGCAAGCCAATACATAACTTGAATGACCACTTCAGTAAAGAAATAGAAAGTATGAAAATAATGCAAGCAGAAATAGATGATATGAAAAATTCAATGGAAAGCATGGGTAGCAGACTTGACTAGTGTGAGAACAGAGTTTCAGAAATAGAAGACAAAGTGGATGTAGTAGAAATAAACTCAATGATATCTTAAAAATAGTAGGACACCATACAGGCTGAATTCAACAGCAGCTATATGACTGAAAGAAAACCAACCTTAAAGGAACAAGAAAATATTAGAAGAAACCTCAAAATGTATAAAACTTTATTTTCTTAAATAATAGCAGAAAATTTTCCAAATCTAGGGAAAAAATTCAATATTCACGTATAAGAGGTACATAGGACCCCAAATAACTACCACCAAAAATGAGGCTCTTCACAACACACCATAATCAAAAATTACAGAAATTCAACAAAATGAGAGAATATTAAAAGGTACTAGAGAAAAACAGCAAGTAACCTATCGAGGCCCATCAGAGCTGAGGATTTCTCAGTACAAACCTTACAGGTCAGAAGACGTTGGAGTGCAGGCTTTCAAGCCCTAAAAGAAAAAAAAAAGTCAACAACAACTTTTATTTCTTGCAAAATTAGCCTTTAAAACTGATGCGAAGTAAAGAATTTCCATGGCAAAGAAATCCTAAAGTACACAATCACTAAAGCAGCTTTTCAGAAACTACCTAAGAGAAGCCTAGACAGAGACAAGGAGGCCACCTGCACCAATGCACGAACCCAAAGGAAAGCATACATCGCACTGGGAGAATAGGGAAACAAAGAAAAAAAAAGAAATCAGCACTGGAAAAATGATACAAGGACAGGATTCATTAAATACCTCATAATAATAACTCTCCATGTCAAAGGTCTGAAGCCCTAAATCAAAAAACACATACCACAAGATTGGATTAAAAAACAAAATGAAAGCGTATATTGCCTACAGAAGACACGTTCCCTCCAACAGTAAACAAATAGATTAAAAGTGAAAGGATAAAAAAGTGTACTCCATTCAGTCAGACCCTAGAAATAAGCAAAGTTAGCCATTTTATGTTCGGACACAGTGGTCTTCAAGTCAAAACCGATCAGAAGAGACAAAATGGCCGCTATGTACTGGTTAAGGGAACAATTCAATAGGAAGAGATAACAATTTTAAATATCTATGCACCAAACATTGGCACACCCAACTTCATAAAACAAAAACTACTGAAAATAAACGGACAGATATATACCAACACAATCTTAGCTGGGACTTCAACATCCCTTCTCACAATTAGACTGGTCAACCAGATACAAAATTCACAAAGAAATATCACAGTTCAACCAAACCATTGAACAAATAGACTGAACAGATATCTGCAGTGTTTCATCCACTAGCAACAGACATGGTACACATTTTTCTCAGCAGCACATAGACATTTTTCCAAAATAGGATCTTAGGCTATAAAGCATGCTTAAACAAATACAAAAGAATTCAAAGAATCCCCTGCATACCATCAGATCGTAGGGGAATGAAACTAGAAATCAACAACCGAAACTACACAAACAAATGGAGATTAAACAACACATTATTCATTAATAAATAGATCACAAAAGAAATCAGGGAAGAAATAAAAAATTCCTAAAATCAAATGACAATAGAATCACAACCTACCAAAACCTGTGAGGCATAGTGAAAGTATTTCCAAGAAGCAAGTTTAAGCTGTACATGTGCACACAAAAAGAGTAGCATGATCCCTAATACATAACCAAACAATAGCTCTCAAGGCCCTTGAAGGACAAGAACAATCCAAATCTGAAACTACTTGAAGGAAATAAATTATAAATATGAGGGAGGAAATTAATGAATTTGCACTAAAATAACAATACGAAGGATCAATGAATTGAAGAGTTGGTTCTTTGAAAGGGTGCGAAGGGGATCTGGGGATGAAGAAGGACAGGAGAGAGAAAGAAGGTGGGGAACTACAAAGGATCAAGATCATATATATACATATATATATATATCATATATATCTTCACTTATGATTATTTCCTGCATATCACAAATACCAATACAAAGAATTGAGAAAAAAAATAACAAAATCCAAAACAGTATCAAAAGCCATACTGATATGTTACTCTCAAACCAAAGTTTTCTGTAGTGACATATTTTATATGTTTCTGTGTTCTTAATAGTATCATGATAATTAGATATGCCCAAACACTGTGCATTCCAAAATTTGTCACTCAGAAAAAACAGCTGTAAGTGAATATATCCTAATTGAAATGGCTATAACAAATACTCTTAGGTACAATTCTCTGACAAAACTGTACTTACTGATTGTGTGTCATGGACTTTGCTCCTATTCATTTTGTTTTGTATTTTCCTGCAATATTCTGTTGACTGCCAACATTCTACAGGGGTGTAACCTCTAGCAGACAACCTGAACAGTGTTTTAACATAAAAGGCTGTATTCTACAAGATAGATAGGATGTGACATTGATTCCTAGTATCCAGAGGAAAGCACAATAGTTAAAATTAAGACTGGTATAACTGACCTTTTGAGTGTTACCAAGATTTAAGAGGTCAAAGCCAAGGAACATAAAAGGGCTAAAAGGTCAGCCAGTATTTTCCTTTGCCCTCTAAAATCAGCCTAGACAAAGAACACGACAGGACCCCACCAAAAGAGCCCTGCAGTCACTAAAAGGCCCTTCACATGTGCCCCAAAGAAACACCTAGCAAGTCCTTGACCGACCTTAACAGTAGTAATAGGAAGTTAAATTTGATTACTAGTTATAGTCCCAACCGGAAAGTATAACCACAGAGAAAAACAGTTCATAATATTAAAGAGAGAGGGACAGATCGAGAGATCTTTGTCTATTTGTCTTAAAATTAAGGAAGATAAAGTCTCTCAGGGTGAAATAACATAGTAATGAAGCAGAGACCGCCGAGGGAGGTGTGGGAGATGGGCAGACTCCTGGGCCCTTAACTTGTTACTCACTAAAGCATTATTTGTGTTTCCTTCTGAGTCAGTCAGCAATTTAAAAGCAGGTTTTGGAAAAAAAAAAAAAAAACCCAAAGCAAAAAATTCTTTGCTTGGGCCTGCAGATGCCCAATAGGTAATTGAAGCTAGAACAGTGTGATGTTCATCTTGCATCCTTTGATACCATAAATACTTTGGATCAAATCCCTCGTAGCTCTACAGATAGAGATATTAATCATTTAGGAATTGCTGTCTACAAGTTGGCCAAACAAGGTTAATTAGCCCTAAATTTACATAATCTCATTCCAATTCAGGTCTGAGGACACCAAGATAAGGGCCCCACGGGGACATTCAGCTGTATCCAGAAGTCTCTAGCCACTGTCCTAAACCTGTGCTCACTGAGCTTCCAGGCAAAGTAGAACTCTACAGGACTAAAACCACCATGAATGGCCATCTCATGAGAATACATCTACCCCTCCACCCACCGTGAGTATCCCAGAGCCACGGAACCAGGACTCAGATTATGGTCAAAGGGACAAAAGCCCACCAACTGCTCCTTAACTACTGGCCTCCTACCTTTGTGGACTGGCCAGTCTGATCCTCTTCAACAGAATGTGCACAGGCTGGAGGGCCTTTCCTATTTTTTTTTTACTCTTCTTTTTAGAGGACCAGTCTATCTTTGTCAGCTCAAGATCTTTACTATTTTCTCTTACTTTCTAGTTAAAGCTTTCTCCTGTTAAAAAATAAATAAATAATAAATAAATGAATAAGTAAAAAGCCACCTATTAATGAAAGTGCACTTTGCTACCCTGACAGAAGAGGGCACTCTTAAACCAGGAAACCCACGAGCCATCCAAATCTTTTCCTACTACGTTTCTTGTGAGTGACCTAATTAAGCCTAAGACATTTAAAAACAGAGCACAGGCAACGTCCACATAAAGCTATTATAACAAAAACAAGGAAAATGGAAATCAATTGTTTTTATCTGATGTATGTACTCAAAAGAGGGAAAAACAGAATAGAACCTTGACACATTTCAACATGAATTATATGCCATTAATAAATATTTGCAAATATGAAAGAACACCTCAAAGAAGAAATGTAGTATAGGATGGGCAGAAACATATTGTCAAATTCAGGAAATAATTTGAATTAAAAATATGTCAAACTGAATTTCAAAGTCCCCCAGGGTAAATCAACTTGATTAAAAATCAGTTAAGAAATTTTGAGGAGATGAATGAAGCCAGAAAAAATAATCTAAGAGGAAGTGTTTCTATTCCTGGAATAGATATAATTGCAGTCCATGAAGAAGAAAAACCAAAATAATGAGATGTAGCTAATATTGTTAAAATATGATTCAAGGAAAAGTCCAAAGAGAAAGCATTCTTATAATTCATGTATTTTAAAGGCCATCATCCATGCAGAATTGTCAAGTATAAGCTAAAACTTATTAGATTAAAAAAAAAACCCTATTAGATAAAAGAAAAACAAGAAATACCATGGTCCTCCAATTGAAATGCCCAAGTCATTTCCAAGGGATAGAAAATCAGGTTTTCTTCAGAATTCTCAAAAGTAATATACAAAGTTAAAAAAAAAAGGCAAAAAAGCAGTATGTTCTTGAAACTCAAAGAATCAACAATCAAGGATTGTTTTTTGAAATCTAGACAAAATTCTAGAATTAAAGTTATTGAAAAATAGATTGAGACATGTAGGAACTAAAGCAATATTGTATTTGTAAGTTTTTGGAAAAATGCTTGGAAATATGAATGCCCTTTCCCCCAGACAAAAACAAAGACAAAGGTAAGGGTGGGAGGATGATTTGTATATGCTGTACCTTTGATAAAGTTGAAATAGTGCAATAAAAATGGAAGAAAGGAAAAGAAAGTAGAAAAGACCATCCCATAGGTATTCAAAAGATATTTAAATATTAGAAATCAAATAGTAGAAATCAAAATTTAGAAAGGGAATTAGGAACATTATAAAAGACATTAATACATAAGTAAATGTGGCAACAAAAATATAAAACCTGTTCTGACAAAAACAAAAAATTTCAAGAAGGGATATACTTAAGTATCCTTTATGTGGTTTTTCTACACAATGGAGTACTACACTGCCATAAAAAAGGATAAACTAGAGTCATTTGTATGTAAATGGATGTTCCTTGAGAACATACTATTAAGTGAAATAAATCAGACACTCATGAGTACACATCAAACTGTTTCTCTGATATGAGAAACCATAACTGTAAATAAGTACAAAGAGGTGTAATAGATATTATAAAAAAGGCAGATAAAACACAAAGGAGAGGAGAACTAGAAAGAGAGAAGGGGGAAAAGCAGGAAGGCAAAAAGGAAAGAAAAGGGAAAGGGAAATCATGGAAAAATATGAATAAACCTGCTGTAAATAAGGAAGGAGGGAACAGTAGGGAGGGGTGGGGAAGAGCGGGGGAAAACCAAGATACATCATGTACAGGTACAAAATAAATGTGATGAATGTGATCATTATATGTACAATGTACCAATACATGTTCTTGGTTAAAAATAAATAAATAAAAAATAAATAAAAAGAAGGGATATACTACCTAGGAAACAAAAAATATACAGTTATACGACAAATGTACCCAGTACAGAGTGGATAGAACAAATAAGGGTGACCTACAAAATAGACTAATATAGGTCATATGGGGATTTATCAAACTTTACACCCTAATCATGTAATATACACCTCTTTATTGAAAAAACTGATATCAGTTTACCAATAAGTCATAATAAATCCCATAAAGTAAAAATCATATGAACAACATCCTCTAATGATATTGCAATAACACTAGAATTAATAACAATAAAAAATAAAGCAGAGACTTCAACTTGAAAATGGAAAATCTCCATAAGTAACTCTTCTAATAAAAATCAAAATTAAAAATTTATGAATAAAATAATGATAATGAGAATACTAGCTATGTAGTTCCAGTGAGTATGATAAAATCATGATATTAAATGATAGTAATAATAACAGTAGGTACTTATTAAGTACTTGCCACTTCATATATGAGGCAGGAATTTTCTGTATATGCAAGCATAATTACATATAAATGTATAAGTGTGATTTTGTTTTAGTTTTCTAGAACTGCCACAATGAAGTACACAGACTGGACGTCTTAACCAGCAAGGTTTCATTTCCTCATGGTTCTGGAGACTAGAAGTCCAAGTTCAAGATGTCATCAGGGTTGGTTTCTTCTGAGTCCTCTCACCTCGGCTCATAGTCATGTTCCTTTGGTATCACCCCCGGTCTGCCTTCCACATATATCTATGTCTTACTCTGCTCTTTTAAGAGTGACTCCAATCATATGGAAATAGGGCCCATACCAATAAGTTCGGTCACATTTTGGGGTACTGAGGGTTAGGATTTCAACATCTAAATTTTTGAGGGACAAAATTCAGCACTTAACAGGTAATAAACAGTTTTAGTGTGGTCTTTTCTTCTTTTTTCTTAATTTCCTACTCTATTTTTCAAAACCATATCCCCACGAAGCTCTTCCTTCCCTCCAAGGTAATCTGTGGCATATATATTTCCATGTTATTTTCCATGTAGACTGTAGCCACACAGGAACATGTTTATATACCCATATATGTGGCATATATTTATATATTTTTAACTATACAAAAATTGCCATGTGTTATTCACTCCTTTCTGCATTTTATTTTTCTTATTTAACCATATCTCATGAAAACATCTACATAAAGAACTCTAGCTTATTTTTTCCAAGGCCTGGACTGCATTCCCTGGTGTAGATGTATCGGCTCAGTCATGTTTTCCTCTAATAGTTTGTGGGCAGCAGAGAGAATGGGGCAGAGACACCTGTGTACTCAGGCCTTGTGCATTGCCGCTTTTAGTTCTAGGGGAAGCTTCGAGAAGCTGGGTCTTTGGTTTGAAAGATACGTAGACTTTGGATTTCGACAGATGCTGCCAAATTGGCTTTCAAAATGGCTGCAGCACTTCACACCCCATGAGGTAGGAACATTCCCCCCACTTAAGGCTCAAGATGCCAAAGGACAGAGAAAAGGAGTGGGCTCATGCATATCGGAGCAGAGCTGGAATCAAACTACACCTGCCCAGCCTCCAAACTGACGACTGTCCCACCCTGGTACTCAGCTTCCCTAGTGACAGCACTTGTCCTGCTGCAGTCAAATGTGCACATTTCGGGGCAAAGAGCTGGTTTCGTCTTGACCTTCCCATCTATTCTGTTGGCTGTCCCCTCGCTGTGCCTACCGGCCCACAGCTGCTGGGCTTGTCCTATTTACAACGTGTAATAGCCCTCTCATAAAAGTATAATGTTGTACAATTTGTAAGAATAATGACCCTCCAGGAACAGAAGTGGATAGTAGACCCTGGAGCCACTAAATTTTATCCGAGGGGTCATAAGAGATTGCTGGCTCAATGAGAAATATGGGGCCTCTTTACCTGATCAACACACTGCCCAGGTAAATACACTACAGAAGGACAAATGGAGAGGCAGGTACTGAGGTCAGCTTTCTCTGCTCTTTAACAATTGTCTTTTGTAAGTGACTAACAAATGTGCTATTCATCTAAGTCTTGCCTACGTTTTGGCTGAGATAGAGAGACAGAGAGAGACAGAGAGAGAGAGAGAGGGAGAGAGAGAGAGGATGAATGAGAATGAAAGCAGTAGTAATTTTAAGAATAAACAAGCCGAGGCATCTTCCTGTTGTCAATGGGGCTCAATTTGAGAATCCAATTATGCTTCTGGACACATACATTGTAAAAGGCTAGCTATAATAATTCAAACAGCACCACTGTAACAACATCCTTTCCAAATAAATTTGAGAGAAAACAAACAAGTTTCTCTTTTGACCACAGATTGGGGTGAAAATCAGCATGATGTTTGAATCCTTCAGCTTACAAGAGAGAAGTTTCCCTGATTGGTGAATGCTGGCAGTAGCGATGTAAATAATGACATTTCATTTTCTCCTTGAAAAAAACAGAGAATGGCAAGGTGAACATGAGAGTGGCCCAGCTATAAAATTCAACAGATCAGTTTATACTTGACCATGAGCAATGAATGGAGCAGGTGGTTCTGGGTCTCTGGCAGAAAGGAAACTTGCAGGAGAGATGAGAAGCCAGAAGAATCAGACGGATTCAGTTCTGTAAGGCGGGGCAATAGGGTTTAATCTCTCTGAACTTCAACCTTCTTTCAAACAGTTCTTCAAATACTTGGGCTCTTGTTTCTCCTCTACTAGCTATTGCAGTTACTTGGAATGAATGCTATAGTTGGAAATATACCCAGGAAGTGGCATTTAAAAACAAACAGAAGCAAATCTAACCTTGTATTTAAATCTGAGTAGCTGCCTTCAATTAATCCTGTATTTCCTCCATTTTATGCCACCATTTGTAGCTTACTATATGGCTAAAGATGTTAATGACAAATATTTGTACAACATCACCAATTTTGTCTTAAACTTATTACAACTTCCCAATGAAGTTGAAGAATAGATGTAATGTGCCCCAATCTAGAAATGCACAGATTATTCAAAGAGTCTGCTCAAGGCCACACGGCCAGGAACCCACTCAGGGAGGATGGAAGGCCCCAGATGCCAAGTCCAGGCACTTTCCAGTATATAAACAAACAGCAAGGCGTGAAGCACAAAAGCTCTGGATTGACTAGACCCAAGTGGTAGTGGCTGAATGAAATGCTATTTGGGAAGAATCACGTCGCCATCGGTGGCACTGCAGACGGCTTGGTGTCGCCTGCCAGGTGAGAGGAGGGACTCGAGTTAAATATGTTCAGTGTATTCCTAACTCTGCCACCCTGCAAGCCTTATTCTCCATTTTGGCCATTATTTTCTTTCGTACTCGGGTCTGTCAGTCCGATCTTGTGGTTGTTTCTGCATTATATTTCTTAGGATTGAATCATATCTAAACCCTTCATTTTCTCATTTTCTATTTTTCCTAATCCTTCTTCCCATATGCATGTCATTTAACCTCACGAAGACTCCCAGTTCTTTGACCACTTTTGTTCTTACTTGTCCACTTGACACCATGATCTATTACTTTAATTGCTCTGTCAAGGTGCTAACCCTTTCCTCCTTTGTCTTTTTACTGCTCTCCACCTGAAAATTTCCTACAGTCAGTTGATTCTCTCTTTTCTCTCTTTTATTGGTACATGTTTTTTGTACATATGATTACATTCATCATGGGGAGGTGGTCCAGGTACATGACATTTCTCAATTCATTTTTTAAACTCCCTCCCTTCCTCTTCCTCCCCCTACCTAGTAGTCTACTTTTAAAACTCAACGCTGCTGGAGTAAATGTCTTAACAACACTGAAGACTTTCAATGTTCAGTTTCAACTGGTCTATCTGTGTTGTTTTTCAAACCTTTCGCTCATCAGGGGCAGGCTGTCACACTGCACGTCTTTATGGGAATGTTGCCCCCGGAGCTACGCAAGGCAGCTGTGCTGTTGATCAGCATCGCTCCTCATTCTGCTCTTCGGTTATTCCAAACCATCGTAGGTTAGGTGCAGAATGTCCCCCCAAAGCCTCACGCACTCAGAGGTGGGGCTTGTGGAAGGTAATTAGATCATGGGGATGTTATTCTCATCAGTGAATGAATTCACTGATAAATTCATAGCTGAATGTGCTTTTAGCAGGTGGGCCTGATTGGAAGAGGCAGGTCACTGGAGGCATGACCTGGAAGGGTGTGTCTCCTTCCCAAGTTCCTCGTTTTTCACTCTGCTTCCCGCCACCATACTGAGAGCAGCATTCCTCCACCCGGGTCCTTTGCCATGTGGTTTCTTCCTTGGCCCCAGTCAACCAAGGGCTGTAATCATGAGCCCAAATTACTTCTCCTTCTTTAAAGTTGCAAGTGTCAGGGATTTTGTCCCAGTGATGAAAAAGTGACTAAGACACAAACCTTCAGAACTTGCCTAAATTACCCACAGATTTCAATCTTTCAACTGTCAACCTCCAATATTGTCTACATCCACCACCATCTTTCTCTCCTTCCTTTTCACCTGTCTTCATGGGCCGTCTATTCTACAGCTGTCCCATCTTCCTATCTGAGCTCTAGATACCACCTCTGCATGCCCCTCCAGAAGTATTTCTTCGAATTCCATACAAAATAAATTATTTATACTTGAATCCATGTTCCAAAGTCGGCTAGACAAACCCAAACCAGAATAATCTTCTCTGGCTCTCTGTTCACATTTAATTATCACACACCTTTTCACTCCTCTCCTTAACTGTCAATGTTCTTGAAGAATAACCAGCCAGGTATTTTGGCACAAGCCAGTAACTACCACTCACAGAGATGGAGGAATGAGGACAGCAAGTTTGAGCCCAGCTCAGACAACTTAGTGACTTAGCAAAACCCTATTTAAAAAAATAAAAACAAGAGGTGGGGTTGTAGCTCCATGAAGACCTGGATTCAATGCCTAACATTAGAAAAAGAATAATCACATCACGGAGAAATCATGTTTGTTCTTGATACAGAGAACATGAAGTGGCTTAAATGACCTAGGAGTTTTCCTTTTTCATGGAATGATAAACATTAAGCTAGATTCCTGGGCTGATGTGGCAGATACACAATGCCATCAGGGACCCAGGCTTCTTCTGTCTTTCCACTCCAGATATTCCTTGCATATCGTAGACGACTCATGATCCCAAGAGATGGCTGCCTCTGGTATCATCAGGAGGACTGGGGAAGGGAGATATGGATGGATGGATACAAACCCAGTGATCCCCGCCATGTGGGCCGGATCTTTTACCAAAGAGCTTTCCCAAAAGTATCACCTAACAATTGCTACATTTTATTGGCCAGACTAATCCTCACTTCAAGAGAGATTGAAAAAACATTTTGTTTGTTTTAAAATATGTGCCTTTCATTAACAGTCTTTAAGTTCTTATATAAGAATGGACTGGGGTAGAAAAGCATCCATCTCTGCTGTAGTAGTTGATGTAACCAATTGCAATTTAGCAGCTCTGTCATCTGGTTTGCACCACCCCATGGAAAGTTTTCTAAGTTGAACATTCCTGCTTCCCTCCTAGACACAAAAGACTATTTTTAGCTCATTTTCTATTAACTTTCTGATTTCTCATTGTACACATTTCCTTGTATTGAATTGAATTTTAAAGTCCTCATCAAGAGGGTTGAAGGGAGGGGAGGAGAACAAGAAAAAAAAAGCAGAAATGAATGTTATCACTGTGTATATCTAAAATGTACTATTAAAATAAAATAAAGAAAAAAATGTCTTCATCAAGATCCTAAACTTCCCAAAGTAGACTAGTGTCATGCTAAGTCTACTTAGTAAGAAATGGAGAACAAAGATAAAATGGTGGTGAAGAAAACCCAAACATCTGCCCAGATCCCGTCGAATTTCTTTTTAGTATTTATTGACTTGTTTTATAATGTGTGTGTTCTCATTTTCGCCTTCACCCTGGAACACTGGTGAGCTTTCACTTCCAACAGTTCTGCTTGGGATTCCTCCCGACCAGCCGGAGTCCGCTTCACCTGGACGTAGAACCAGCGGTCCTGGCAGGACGTGCTGCCCTGTGGGCTCCGAGGCAGGACAGCCCCCCCTCTCCGGCTCGGAGGGCTCCCGCTCTGCAGAGCGGTTATAACCAGGCGGGATTCAGCTTCCTTTCAGCCCTCTGTGTGGCTTCTTCCCTGCCCCGTCCTGCTCCCCAACTCCAGGAAGGGTCTTCACGGAGAGTACTGTATTAATAAATCACTGACACTATTCCGGAGAATCAATTTTAGGAATATTAGGTAATAAATATTTGTTAGACTGAAGGAACTGAACGAAACCAAGCAAGTCTTTCAAGAAGCTGCGTTAAGATAGCTTTTGCGGTTTTTAAATTACTTTCAAAAATTGGAATGTTGGTTCTGGAAAGCAATATTTTGCTATAGCTCATAAAGTCCAAGAAATCCAATTGCAATCATTTGCTTAAATGCATAGTTTTTCTAACATTTATCCATAAACTACAGATGAAATCACATAGATAGTTTTAGTACAATATTGCCCAAGCAGTTTGGAATTGCGCTGTGTATTAGCATTATTAATTCTATTTTTCAACAGACTTATTCATTGAAATTATAGAAACTTAGTAAGAGTTTCTGAGATACTTGTTTCTTTGGAGACATGGGAAAATATAAACATATCGTCTTTCTATAAACCCATCTTTTCTTTTCTGAGGAAAGAAAACAAATAGTGCTAATTTTTTAGTAACTCTTTGCTCCTATATGACTATGATAGTGATCAGTATATTGCCTTTCAGCCCCAAATTTACCTTTCTACCTGCTCTGTGACAGGGAGATGGACCTGGTACAGCAGTTTTCCTTTGGCTGCTCCACCAGGTTAATCCTGGTCGGTAGAGGGCGCGGGAGAGACACTTAGACAAGAAAGAGCAATTGGTTTCTTGGTTCTGGTATAGGCTTGTGGTCCTGTTTGAGTAGTGGCAGAGGCGCTACCTTTTTGTGGCAATATTTCAGCTGTGTTTTTGTATGTTTTCCCCGCCAACACTAGGTTGAAATTTAATCGCCATTCTGAG
The DNA here is from genome assembly GCA_004026905.1 of Hystrix cristata. Classification (NCBI taxonomy): domain Eukaryota; kingdom Metazoa; phylum Chordata; class Mammalia; order Rodentia; family Hystricidae; genus Hystrix; species Hystrix cristata. The sequence continues at coordinate 55,259 of PVJO010009697.1, read as the reverse complement.
AGTGTTGGGAAGTAGGACCTTCAAGAGATGTTTTGGTCACGGGGCTCCGCCCTGGAGAATAGGTCAGTGCCATTATCTTGGAGTGGGTGGGTAATATGAAGAGTGTGGCCCTCTTTGCTCTTCCACATGCATGTTTTCTTGACCTCCTGCCTTCTGCCGTGGGGTGACACAACAAGAGGACTCTTGCCAGATGCTGTCACCTTGGTATTAGACTTCTCTACCTCCAGAAATGTGAGAAAGAAATTCTCTGTCTTTATAAATCTCCCTGCTTGTGGTTTTCTGGGAGAGGAACCCAGAACCAGGGCAGTGCCTGTGGCCAGCAGCAGGAATCTCCTACCCAGGCTGGCATCCAGCTGACCTCTCCAGGGCAGCTCATGGGTTCCTCTGGCACCTGGCTCATCTTCCAGTGATTTCCTGGTGGCAGCTGTTCCCGAGAGCCCTGGGAATCCCACCTTTGGGCAGCATCCAGGAATATTTCTACAAAATTCCTCTGATTCTAAAAAATTCCTTCTGATTTGCCAGAAAATCCACAGATTCTAGCTCCTAGCTCGCTCAGCAGCTTCCTGGTGAATTTCTTTGGCATTTCAGCAGATGGTTCTTTGCCTACCTCTCCCAGCCTCATTCCATGGGACATGGAATGGGACATGGAACTTGGGACAGCCACAATATTCTGAATTTCTCTGCCAGCCAGTGGACTTCAACTGCATACTCACCAACAAGATTTGAATCTCAACCACAGGAAGAATGCGCCCTTGCTTAATTAGTTCCTGCCTTGGATGCCTTCCCTCAACCCTAGAAGAGCCTTTCGAGTTCCTTTTATCTCATCTCAGCCAATTCTCTGAATCCGTTCCTCTCCCAATACATTTCCATATTAGACTGCTCTGGTTCTGTCTCTTGATAGGAGTCTAACTAGTGCAGTGACGAAACAATGCAAAATACCTACACCTTAAAAATTGCCACAGTAAGTGTGTGAGTTCTTTGAAGGAGGTTATTTTTAAAATGATATTTAAATAGGTTATCCCCTTTAAATCTCTTTTTCTAAAGTTATTCTTGCAATAACTTTAAATGGTTTCCAATTTGAGGAAAAGAAGTTGCCAGCTCTGAGAGTGACAGCTCTGACTTTTTATGTGGTTAGTATAAAAAATAATTGGAGCTGTCACTCTTGGAGTATCTACCTAGCGCCTCATGCTCTGCAAACAAACAGCACATTTAACTCACACAAGAGCTCCTCAAGGGCAGCAGCACCATTTCTGGTGCACGGAGAAGAAGATCACATTTAGAGATACGAAATAATTCACCTGGTATCACACTGCTGATACGTGTTTGAGCCGAGAGTCAGACTCACCTGTGGGGACGGAGCGCATCCTCCGTTTTCTGTGGTGCTTCAGCCTTTCAGATATTATCAGTTAGATTTGTTAGTATCTTCATGCATTCCCCAACACCAGGTAAGTACTTGCTGTGTTAAAAATATAACAGTGCTTGCCTTGCAAGCACAAGGTCCTGAGTTTGATGCCCAGCACCACAAAAAACAAAAAACCAAAAAACCAAAAACCAAAACAAAACCAAGAACCTCATTAAAAGATATAACCAGAAACAAGCCAGGCACGGTGCTCGTACCTGTGATACCAGTACTTTGGGAGTCCGAGCCCCACCTGAGCAACTCAGCATCTTAGCAAGACTCTGTTTTAAAAGAAAAAAGGGGCTGGAGACATATCTCAGTGAAAAGGCCGGTACTATACAACAGCAACAACCAGCAACAACAACAACTCACAGCCTCCGCTTTCAAGGAATTTTCATTTTAAATTCATTTTTCTTGGCCACTTGTCTCTTGTTGATCTTTGATCCTTTTAAAAGGCCATAAATGCTCAAGCAAGCCTGTGCAAGAGTGGTGCTTTTCCAAAATTGCTGAGGGCGTGTGCATGCTCTGTGGCACTTGGTATTTGATTTGCCACTGAGTCGTTCGTTCCTGTTCGCGTCCCTGCTCCTTAGAACTCAGGCTCAGCCTCTTCTCTCGGATGCTGTTCCAAGTTGGTGCCACTTGTTCCTCTTCTGACTTTCAGCTCATCCTTTGGCCAAACTCCATATCTGTTCCTGATGTTCCATATTCTATGATCTGTCACCACGTCTCCCTCTGTCTGCCTAGTAGCGGCACAGGCAGGAGCTTTTTCTAAGTAGGGAATGTGTGTCACTAGCACTCAGCCTTAGGGACAGCTCTGGTCCACATGGAGGCACAAACAGGACTCCACCAGTACAGAGGCAGATATTCTGGCCGCCTCCTGCCACTTCCACTAGGCCAAGCTATTATGTCTTTCCAGAATATCTTTCTCTTCTCCCTTTCTGGTGCCTTCTCCTCTTCCCCATAATGCCCACCCCTTACTCCAGTTACCTGGCTAGATGCTCCTCACTTTCCATGTTAACTATAGCATTAACTTTTCTCAGTCTCCTCCTTGCCCCCTGCACTGCTGAGCTGCAGCGACCGGCTCTTTGCTTCTCCCCTACAGGAACAGGTAGCATCTGAAGAGCAGGGACTGTGTTATATTAGCTCATCCTCCCCAGGGTCAGCCCTGTATTCAATGGATGACCCTTAATAAATATATGGGACACAGAATGAGAAGGAAGAAGAGAGAAAAGAAGTTAAGAAGAAGCGATGATTGTGGAAAGAAAAGGAAGGTATTTTCTGTATCTCCTTGGCTATTTTACAGCATTTTGTCATCTGAATTAAAATCATCACATGATATTTAAGATATCAGCAAAGACACTGTTTAGGTGTTTCCTGGCTAAGCCACCGTTCCAGCCAGCAACCTTGCTCAGAAACGGAAAGCTAATTCTGCCATCATTGCCACCATCACAGCAGAGAAGCACAAAACAACAGCTAATTTTTAGCAAGCTCCTATTACGTATTAAGCATCCTCTGTGCATGTTATCCCTAATCACCATGATTACCTAAGGAGTAGATATTGCCTGTTTCTCTATCAGGAAACTGAAGCCTAGAGATGCAAAAGGTCTTCTCAAGGTCGATAGAAGTCTTTAGTTGGTACATTAGGCTGTTCCATACCCCCGCCAAGCTTATAACCCCATACTACGCTGCTACTCCAAGGAAGCCTATAGCTCTTCATGCACATGGTGCACACAATACAGAATCGATCCTATAGGGGAAACCCCAATGAAAGGTATTTTTAAATCCACAAAACCAAGCGAGTCAAAATATGATGCCATTTCCTTATAGAAATAAAGTGAAAGCTACCCCTAGGATGAAATTGTCCTGCCTCTTTGAATGGTGTTGGAAGGATAGAAAATGAGAAAAGTAGAAGCAGCTAATGACATAATTGATACAATTTCCAACTAAATTGAAATAACAAATAGTAAAATAGCCATTGAACACAATTGAAACTTGTCAAATAGACTATCACAAAGAAAATATGATAAAAGTAAGTCTCTTGGAGAGAATCAATTCCTCGGCAACCCAGAGAGATTTTGTTTCAGGCCATAATGCATGTCTTCCACGAAACAGATCCCCCATACTATGTGAAGAAAAAATATTAGGTGGAGAAGGAACTTTCAAAGCAAGGGCAATTGAATTTTGAACAGCAATGAAACAAGCTTCACAAGAGTTGGTTTCAAAATTAAATGGTTTGTGTGATGTTCACTTTGACTGTCAGTGCATCAAAGTATAAAATGCTATTTTACATGCATTTACACAGCCCATTTCTCTGTAATACCTCAGTGCTGTGACAAGCACGCTATGTTAGAAGGAAATAACACACAAAGGGAGGTGGGCTGCCTGGGGACTGATTGTATGGGAGTCCTGGTGACTTGCTTAAGATTATTCAAAGATCAATGCAAAGAAACGTGTCTTGCATTTCTCCCCAAAACCGTGTCTGCTGGAGAATTTGCAGCTTTGAGTCCTCAGCTTGGAGTGCTCTTCACTTCGGTTCTATGCACATTACATTTCGGAGTGGTCCACTACCAAGTGATTTACTTTCAGTCACTGGCCATCTGTCAGCGGATAGGTCATTTACTTAGATGTAGGTAAAAGGCAGAAGGCAGTAATAGGGTATCACAGGTATCAACTTCTAGTCCCTTGTCCTCAAATATGACTGCACATAAAAATTTCATGGAAAATCTTTTGCAAAAATTACAACAGCCCTTTATGCTTCCTTCTACATATGTCCTTTGCACTGTAGTTTTCAGCTTCTCCCATTAAAAGCTGAAGTTTGCTCAACTTTGTGTTCAGTCCTAAGTCATGCTCTGACTGACAGAATGTGGCCGAGGTGATACTGTGTAAATTCTGGGTATAGGCCCACTTCTGCTCACTTCTTTGGTGCCTGCTTCCATCACGAGAATGAGCCCAAATGAACCTGTTGGCAGAGGAGAGATGTGGATCTGGCCGGGGTAGCCCAGTTTTCCTAGTTAAAGCCTTGGAGCTATGAAAAAGCCCAACCAAGACCAGAACTGCCCAGCTAATCCCCACTTATATTGTGACCCACGGAAATCAGCAGCTAAACAAGTAACTGTTGCTTTAACCCACTTAATTTTGTGAGTTTTTACCCGGCTGATATACCATTTCCAAATGCATTCTGCTCTGAAGGGAAGTTCTGAAATCTGTCCCTCCCAACACTGAGAACAGGGAAAGATCAGGCCGGATGCCAGTGGAGTGACCAGGGGCTCAATTCTGAGATTCTGGAGCTACAGTTGGATACCTTGCAAGAGAAAGGTCAGAATACTCTATAAACCAGATGCAAAACCTTAGTTGTAAACATGGTATCTAAACATCAGGTACAGAAAAATATTCCAAAGGCCATGTGTAGTATCATAGGTGAGAAACAGGAAAAAGGTGGAGGACAAGGAAAAACCAACTTCAGCAGCTCGCCCCTGAGCTGGCTCGTTTCCCAAGAGAACAAACGCTGCTTGGCTTGTTGGCCAGGACCCAGGACACAGGAGTTCCAGGAATCCTTGTGGAGTGAATGGGTGGCCTGGCCACTCTTGAGTAACTGTCACTTGACTTTTTGCATCTGCTGCCGGTAGGCAAGCAGAATGGAGTTTTTGTCTTATGGGGAATATTCCCAAATGTTCATAGCAACCACTACTTTAGAAAAATTAACAAATAATGTATAATATGGAAATAGAACAGCATTTGAAATATACATGTACTGTACTTTACATATTTGTTAATTTTTAAGTATGTATAATACCTTAATATATGAAAATATATTAAAATGTTTAAGTACATTCAGTTGTAACATATATTATAATATGTGCTTTAGAGTATTACAATACTTAATATCTATAAAGTATTTGTATATTTTAAAGTACTTGAGGCATTTGTAGGTAAATGGATACAGCTCGAGACTATAATATTAAGTGAAATAATCAGACACACAAGTTCAAATATAGCATGGTTTCTCTTGTATGAGCAACCCAATGTTTACATAAAAAGCAAAATAAAAAATGAATATCAGGAAGTAGGGAGACCTTTTTTTGAATGAAAAGGGGAACAAGAGATGGAGGGAAGGGAAGAAAGGAAGGGAAAAGATTCTTTAAAAAGAGAGATTCGAAGCAAAAATGGAAACAGATATTTTGCAAATGGGAAGTGGAATAAGAGTTTCAGGAAACAGGGAGGGATGGAAGGGATGGGAGGAGAAGGGCACAAAAAAAAAATTAAGATGTGTTATGTACATGTACTAACTCCCCAGGATAAATGTAATCATCACGTAATGCAAACATGTACTATTAAAAATATTTTCAAAAATAAAAAATAAGTACATATAATAGTTAGTATATACTTCATATATTTAATAGAATATATTAAGTTTTAAAGTATATAATATGCAAATAATATGTTATATTTTGTATGTGTCATATATATACAAATTTCTACAGGTTGGTACTATGCTAACCACTTAACAAAAAGTAATCCACTTAAATCTTGTAAGCGCCCCCTGAGCCAGCCATGGACATTATGCATATTCTCCTGTGACATGCGAGGCATGAAGACTTGCCGAAGACACACAGCTGCCAAGCTGCGGCACCTGCAGTCTGGCTCTTGGCCCTGGGTCCCAACATTTCCTACACTGCCCATCTTGAAAGCATTGCAGTTTTCACAGAGGTGCCTCAGAGATCACCCAGGTCAATCTCTTCTTTCCACAGGTGAGGATGTTGGAGTACCAGACACATAACTTTCTCTACATCATGCAGTTAACCAGAGTCTGAGTCAGAATTCACATCTATTTACAGTTTGGTGCTTTTTCCGCTACACCATGCAAGCAATATGAAGACCTGTTTCATGAGCATCTTTAGTTTCACAGAAATTTGGAATGTCAAGATATCTTGGACTCTGAATTTCAAGTACAAGGAGTAGCATAGTACAAAGCCAACAGGAGGAGTGGTAGACAGCATAAAGGAAAAATGAATGAGACAAATGATATATTCTCCAATCTATGAAAAGAATCAAGACGTATTGCAACAAAACAGGACTTCCACTCACCAGCTGAAATCTAGCCAAGATTTCTGAGACCAGCAGCGCAGGTTTCTTGCTTAGCCTGTATGTGGAGAGCTTCTCAAACATCAGTACATCTAAGAATTACATAGGATCTTATCAAAATGTGGATTCTGGTTGAGAAGTTCTGGATGAGTTTGTATGTTCTGTGGTTTTAAAAAACTTGTAGAGGCACTTAAGTAGGTTCTTCAAACAGGATCTAAAGCCCAGATGCAAACAAATGTCACTCAAGGATCCAGGACAACAGAAAAATAAAAGTCCTAAAGTGTAATCAAACTTCATTTAGAGGTCAAAGTGCACAAGATACATAAACAAAAATGCAAATGTAAATATTCGTGCAAATATTATACATCGTTCAGGTTTTCAAAAAAGATACAGTGCGCTCAAAGCTGTTAATATTAAGAAAAGACAGGCAGTCAGGCACTATGTACCTTGTAGTACGTGGCAGTAGAAGTACATGGCGTCAAATGTGAACTATTCTTGCCAAAAATTAAACTTGAATCAGAACAGACCTCTAAGCATAGGTACTAATTTAGAGGAAACACAAGGGAACAGAAAATCACATTAAATAATACATGGGGTATGAAAAACCAGACAAAGGATCTGATTTCTTTAACAAAAATTGCATGAAATAAAAACAATACATGGTTCTCAGAAGTCTTTTCAGAGGCTTAAGATACACTCTGGCCAAATAAGATGGAAGGAACTTGTTGGAAAACTGGTTGGAACAAACTTCATAAAAAGAAAAAAGGTTTATGAGAAAATTCCAAATATCTTACTCCTCAGTAGGTATTTGATATTATAGAATTATCATTTTTAATTGTTAAATGGTATTGTGGCTAGAGATTTTAAAATTATTTTTAGAGATATACTGAAATATCTACAATGAAAGATGCTGATATTGTTCAAAGCCACACAGTGGTGACTAGTGGAGGTATGACTGGGGACACAGATAAAACAGGGTGACCAGAGGGAGGAGTCTTGAAGCGGGGTGATTGGAACATGGGGGCTATCATATTGGTTTTTCTGCCATCTATATGTTTCAAGTTTTTAAGTTTAAAGTTGTAAATAGGGATTGGGGATTTACCTCAGTGGTAGAGCACTTGCCTAGCAAGTGCAAGGCCCTGAGTTTGACCCCCCCAGCACCCCTCCAAAAAAAGGTTGTAAATAAATAAGCAAAGAATGAAGGAAAAGGCGAGGAAGAAGGGAGAAGAGAAAGAGAGAGACAGAGAGGGAGGAGAAGAAGAGACAGAGATGGAGAGAGAGAGAGGGAATGAAAGGAAAGAGAAGAAAAGAAGAGAGGGAGGAAGGGCAGAAGTAAGGAAGAGAGGGAAGAGAAGAAGAGAGAAGGAGGGAAAGGGAGAGAGGCTCAGAAAGGACGGTCCCTCGTCCAAATTCTCTATTAAAAAAATAGGTTCAGAAAACCAAATTATGATTTCAATTTCCACACCAGTATGTTCTACAACATATTAAAATGTCAGAAGTTGAACTAAAAGAAGGAAGAAGACAAAGTAAAAAGATGGAGAAAGCTAAGATCACCAGGTCCTTCTCAGGACAGATTGCTCAAGACTTTTACTTTTTATCACATCTTTCTGACAAGGGTGTTAGAGAGAGCTTGTAAATTTAAGTCCTCCGGATTCACCAGAACATTTGTCAAAGTCTCTGATGATCTTTATAAAGAGGGCAGAGTTGTGGCCCAGCTGATAGCTCCGTAAGGCGGATTTATGACTGCCTGAGCATTCATCCCCCAGAGAGACAGATCAGGGGCTGACATCTGGCTGGAGGCAGCTCCTTCCTGAAAGCCTCAAAGGTCCTGTTCAACATGTTGTGGGGTTTTCTTGAAACCAATGACAGATACAAATATATAAGATGTGTTGGTCAAATTGACAGTGGAAATAAGATCCAAAGGACTATTGCAGAATGTCTTTAATGATATATTTTATCATTTAAAAATATATCAACATACTACAACTATACGGCTGTTGTTAACAGGTTGAACTTGACTAGTGTTTATTATTAAACAGTCAGCCAGGAGGATCAAAATTAAGAAAAGGAAAAAGCATGTGAGGAAAGGGGCTGTGCCTGGACTAGCTGCTCCGATGCCCTTGCTGGCTACATGGCTGCGATCCCTCCCTCTGAATTCTGCCATCACCCTGTACTCATGGGGGAAGCAGAGATTCTGGACCTTCTCTCACTGGAAATTCCACCATGTCAAGAATATAAGTGGTGCTTGCTTCAGCAGGACGTATACTAAGAATATAAGTGGCTGCTGAAGTTATTTTGATCTTCCAGAAGAGAAGAGAGAATGGAAACAATCACCACTTCTACCACTTACTAAGCATTTGCTACCAGGAGGCATTAAGCCAGATATTTCACATACATTATTTAATTTAAAAGCCATAGCATCCTGTCCTTGTGGGTGTTAATCTCATCTCCTAGATGAGTTAACTGGGGACCAGAGTGGTTCAGTGACTTGGCTGAAGTCACAGAGCTGGGAGGCACTGGAGCTGGGAATGAGCTGGCACCCCGTGGTGTGGCTGGAGCTTAGAAATATGCCTGCTCCCACGCTGTCTGGCTTGCCCAACAAAATGCTAAGTGTAGCGTTTGGTTCTGGCTGCCTTGTTTTAAGATGGTATCAGAAAAACTTAGCCAGTGTCCACAAGACCTTCACTGGCCAGAACAGCGAGAGGACAAAACAGGACATGGACTCCAACTAGCAGAATGACAGATTAGGCAACTTATTCTGTCACAGTAAGAGTTTAGTAAAAGCAGTGCCCAGCCCCACAGTGTGGCAGTCAGAACCAGAATTCACATCTCCTGACCCACAGCTTGGTGCTTTTTCCTCTGCACCACACCAACAATGTGAAAACTGTTTCGTGGGCATCTATATTTCCACAGGAGTTCAGACTATTATGCCATCTTGGACTCTGAATTTCCAACACCGGAAGTGCATAGTACCCCAGGAAGGTGGAGGATGGCAGAGGTGGTCTGAGCAGCGACCAGTGCACGTTCTGTGTGCCAGCGGGGGTAGGGGAAGGGGGCACTGCTGTGAAGAGGAGAGCTTGTCCTGAATCACAACGTAGACAGGAAAAGTAAGCTTCACATGGGAGACTTGGATTAGGATAAGTAGTGGTGGCTTCTGAAGCTGAGACTACTCAGTTCCTGTAAGACCCGAAGTCAGGTAGTAAATGACTGTCAATATCCAAGCAAAAGTGCCGCCACGCTTCTTGGGTGTTACAGGAGTCTCAACAGAATGGACATTTTCTGCACTCTAATAACTAACCAGCAACCATCCCTGCATGCCGCTTCAGGGTGTAATGACATCCATGCAGGGAGGCACAGTTCCATTGTCTTGCGTAGCAGGCCACTGCACAGTTTTGAGGAGGTTCATTTCACAGTTGAAATTCAGGGCTGCTACTGTGGAAATCAATATGGAGATTCCTCAAAGAACTAGAACTAGAGGTTCCATTTGATCCAGCTATTCCCCTACTGGGGATCTTTCCAGAAGAGTTAAAATCGCCATACCACAGAGATATATGCACAACCATGTTTATAGCAGCACCATTTGTAATAGCTAGGTCTCGGAAACAACCCAAATGGCCAACGACCAATGAATGGCTAAAGAAGATGTGGCTTTTCTACACAATGGAGTACTACACTGCCATAAAGAAGGATAAACTAGAGTCATTTGTATGTAAATCGATGTTCCTTGAGAATATACTACTAAGTGAAATAAATCAGACACTCATGAGCACACATCGAACTGTTTCTCTGATATGAGAAACCATAGCTGTAAATAAGGACAAAGTAGTGTAACGGATATTATATAAAAGGAAGATAATATACAAAGGAGAGGAGTACCAGAAAGAGGGAAGGGGGAAAAGCAGGAAGGGAAAAAACGGAAAGAAAGGGGAAAGGGAAATCATGGAGAATTGTAAATAAACCTGCTGTAAATAGGGATGGAGGGAACAGAAGGGAGGGGAGAGTACAGGGGGGAGAACCAAGAGACACCATGTACAGGTACAAAACAAACATGTTAAATGTGATCAATATATGGACAATGTACCAATACATGTTCTTGGTTAAAAAATAAAAAAATAAAAAATAAAAAGAAATTCAGGGCTGCTATATGAGTCGGCACCATGGAAGCAGAGTACGTCTTCTATGGTCCTGGTAAAGGTCATTGCTCAAACTGAAGTACATAGATGAGGAATCGCAATTCTATCTAAATCTATCTATCTATCTATCTATCTATCTATCTATCTATCTATCATCTATCTATCTATATCATTTATCTCTCTTGTATCTGTATCTATCAATATCTATTTCTCCATCCATCCATCCATCCAGGCTTCTGGGGAAGTTATATATCTTTAGACAAAGTAACACAGAGACAAGAAGTGAAAATGAAGTTGGTGATGGGTCAATGCAAATCTGCATCAGTAAAGGAAACCTTGTCTTGGACACCCAAAATGACAAGAGCCCCGACTGCCTTTTACGGCAGGCCAGTGAGCCAAATGAACAGTTGGCCTCACACAGGGTGGCAAAATAGATAGAACAGATGGAACCACAGTGATCTTCCAGTGACCCAAAATGACATACTGACTAATAAACCAGCCAGCACCATATTGTACGCAGAGAGACATGCCGTGCTAAATCCTCAGGGCCGTGATGTCCGCCACATGCAATTAGGCCGCAGTCCTTCCCCATGTTATACGGAGTAGCCATTATGCCAGACACCTCGGCTACAGAACACATCAATCTAAGAGCAGATATAGGAATTTAAATCCATATTCAGATACAGCTCAGTAGACAGGAAGAATGATTCACGGCTTCTCTGCAACGACACAGTGGCGAGACGGAAATTTGTTATTCTTTATCCCTTTATGTGCACTTTCCTGGAGAGAGGACGATACTATTACGCCAGAGGGTGAGGAAAGCTGAATTAAGTCCCAGCTTGAAAGAGTGGCCCAAAGCTTCAGAGAGGAAGTGTAGATTGAAACCAAAATGCCTGTGTCTGCTTTGAATTGCAGAATTTAGTAGTTGGAAATGGCGATGCTGTAAAGGAAAATTTACGTATCTTTTGTTCACGTCTCTTTATGATAAAGTATTTCTCTAATATATACATGGGAAGGGAAGGGAAAAAATAGAATTTGGGCTTACAGGACTTTATGTTCCAAACTGTCATCAAGAATAACTATTCTATCACTTTGCCACCCTTGCTGCACAAGCTGATAGGACAAAAGAAACACAGTAGTTCATGAGTCCAGTGATTTGGCCCTGGCTTCCTCGTGACTAGCTCTGGGACCTTTTCTCAGGACTCTGTCTGCTTTTCTTCTCTTTACTCCATAGCCTAGCCCAGTGCAGATTTTCGAGTTAATGCTAAAGAAATGTTTGACAAATGAAGAACTGCTCTCGAGCTCTAAAATTTCATGCTTCTCAGCATAGTAGTAAGAAAAAATAGCCAATCTTTTTGAATAAGAAGCTGGTTCATCTAACAGAATATGGATATATCCAAATTCCCAGATTTGTGCTAAGATAAATGCACACTAATTTTGCTTAAAATACTTTCAAAAAGCAATTAACTGAAGGGCACCATGATGCCCCAGAAATGTTCATTCATAGCATTTGTTTTAGGAAGATGAGCACTTCATTTTTATTCATTGGAGAGTCAAGACCCTGGAGACAGTTTTATAAATTGATCCTCCTTTAAGCTTCTTAGATCCTTGCTTCTCAAAGCAGGGGCCTGTGGACCAGAAGATTAGCATCGGTGTCATCTGGGTACTTATTAGAATTGCAGTGCATTCCCCACCCCACCACTGAGTTTGAATCTGCATTTTAACAAGGGCCGTAGGTAATTTGTGTATACACTGAAGTTTGCAAAATGCTCCTGTGGGTCAGCCTGGCAGCCTGAGATCTTTAGCGTGAAACATCATTCCTCTTCACAGTTTATAGTCCCCTTCACCCCTGTCAAAGAACCTGTCATATTCGTGGCCTATTTGAATATGCAAAGATAAATACTTCATGAAACAAACTTCAAGAAGCCTGGAGAAAATTTTCTTAATTACTAGACTGAACCATATGAAATCACTGCTGCCCGATGTTTTCAACTACACAAACAGTAATTTCATGTATTTATAAGTAACATAATGTCTATTGTTTAGTGCATATTTATACTGTACCAGGCTTGGTGTTGAGTATATTTTCAATGTCTAGTCTAACCCATTAAGTGATCTATGAAGTGATATTGTTAAGCCCATTTTAGAATTGAGGAAGTTAAGGACTAGAAAGGTCACCCATCTAGTTAGGAAAAAGTCAGACCCATACCCAGCCCTAACCCTAAGGCCAGCATTTCTCAAAATATGGACCTCAGACCATCCCATTAGAACCATATGGGAAGCTTGGTAAAATGCATATTTCTAGGTACCATCCAAGACATATCGAATGTGGATCTTTGAAGCTATGGCCTAGAAACTTGCATTTCACTAACTCTCCTATGAAATAGGCATACTTTGAGAACAAATTGAATCCTATTATTGGCATATATCGTTTCGTTTCCAAGCGGATGACAGAATGTCATCGGCATAAAAAAATCTAATTCATTTTTGGGTAGAGTGACCATATGTCCAATTTTTCCAGGACAGTCCTGGTGAATGAATGTGGTTATGGTACAATTACTGAGAGCCCCTTCTTTGTCTTGGAAGTATTATGGTTTGGATGATAAATTCCATGGTTTTCCTGTGTTAGGGAGGAAACTCGACTCAGTTTCTCCCAAGAGTGGGGCTGACTCTAGCCCTCATAGGAGAGCTCTTTTGAATTTCTCCGTGAGTTCAGCAAGTCTGGGTCGATCCCCAGAGCACCCCATTCCCAGAGCCTTACTCTCTCCCTCCTCCTGCCCTGGCCTCCCTAGGTTGGCACTTCAGGAGTGTCAGGCAGGATTCCAGTGTACTCAGGGCATTCCCACGGGGCTGCCAAGCTGGCATTCCCTGGAGGTGCTTGTTGGAACCGTGTCTGCACACTACCCTGCTGAAAGTACTAACTCATTTCCATTTCCAATCTCTGTGTCACTGGGGAAGTGTCGACTGCAGTATTTGTGTCTCTGCTCCAGGCAGGTAAGGTCTGCCGTCTCTCTGGGTCCAGTGTGGGATCCAGCATAGACACTGAGTGAAATCCCAAGAGATGCTTGCTCATGGCCTGAATGAAGAAATTAGTGCAGCTATCAGATTTCTGCCCCATGAGCAGATTTTGACAAATTGGGGAGAAGAGAGAATAAGAAAACTAATGTTCATGCATTATGTGCTTCAAAGCAAGAAATATAACGGGTAGTTTTTCTCTAATACTTTTGACCATGAACTCCCCATTCCCTCACCATTTCCTTTTATTCTTGCAAGACTGATATCCCAAGAAACACACTGGGGAAAAGTTGTGCCCAATTCATCCAAAGTGACCAGTTCTGATCACAGAGATGAGAAGCCAATGGCAGGAAGGGCTTGTGAGCTGCTTTCCTTAGATGGTACACTAGGACCTCTGTGGCTCCTTCCAAAGATCTTGCACACAACTGCTGGCTTTTTATGATGATAAAACCTGATCTTGGCTCTTTCTATAGATTCTGATTCCTTTGGGACTAAATATTGGTACATAATTTATTGGCCATGTTTACCTAGGTTTGATTCCTAACTGCTACTTATCAGCTGTGTGACCTTAGGCAAGTTGCTAACCTCTCTGTGCATCATTCCTCATCTGCAAAACAGACCACAATAGCTGTTGTGGGTATTAAAGAAGCTAATATAAGGAAGTCTTGGTATAGAGCTATGTTACCTAAAAGGGTACTTGATAGCCACCCGTGGCTATTTCCACCAAAGTTAAATTAAATTAAAATAATGTTCAGTTTTTTGGTTCACTAGCCGTATTCCAAATATATGATAGCTATATGTAGCTAGGGACTGCTGTGTTGGTCAGCATGGACACAGACGTTTCCACTGCCTGAGCACTTAGCAAGGTGGAATAAGGACTAGCTTTTATGCTCAAAGGCCCAAGTAACTGCAAACCCATTTATCAGGTTCTTAACGCTTCAGTCAGATCTTCTAGGAGACAAATACAAATTGTAGGATCTTTGTCTTTGATCTCTTTCTCCTTCCTTTCCTTCTTTCCCTGCTTCTCCCTCCCTCCCTTCCTTTCTCCTACTTCCCCACTTTCTGTTTCCTCCCTCCCTCTGTCATTCTCCCAAACAGAAAGATCACCAGAGAGTTTCTTGGTTCCTTATCATAATCTGATACTTAAACTTTTGTTACGTTTTCCTAGTAAAATACCCTAGATCTCCAAGTTTACCATTTCACTGTGGTATTTGAGCCCAGGCGTTCATACTGTTCTCAAACCAACCTCCAAAGAGATTGCAGTCTTGTGAGTCAGGAAACTCAACCTGTCTCTCCAACTTCATCCTTTCCCTCTGTCAAAGCGAAGGATTTTGATGTAGATAAATGGGCTACCACTAAATTATTTGTAGTAACAAATGTCACTGTAATGAGATCAACCAAGCACTACTGCCATGGGCCGCTGACCAGGCCTCAGAAAGGGACCCCAGGGGGAACCTTCTATTGGAAATTCTCGTTGTAACAAGATGCAACCACTATTCCTTCCTGAAAGGATCATAATGGATATTGATTCTTAGTTTGGGAGTTTGGCTCATTAAAATACCAAACAGAATTCTATGGGGAATGAGCTATATTGATTGATTCATTTTGTTTTATGGGTTAGTTTCCTATGTAACATGTAATTGTATTTTAGAGTTGCTATAATATGCAAGAATTAAAGACCTAATTTGGCCAAACGAGAATTGGCTTATAAATTATGAAACATTCTTTCCCATCAAACTCCAGGATAATTAAACAAAATTTTAGCAAATGTTATCTTTGTAGATTGTTTTGTATTGGGGTGGGAGATAGAAGAGTGGAAGAGTAGGATAGAAATGGGGTTTTTTGTTGTTTTCGTTTTTCCCTTCCATCTATCACTTTTTCACTTTCTTAGCATTTAAACCTCTGGAAATGAGTTTAGGGATTTCAGGCAAGGCTATTACATTTTTGCTAAGGTCTATTAAACTGTCTTTTCATTCACATTACTTTGCTTCTAAAATCTCAAAATGAGTTGTGTCAGTGGTTGGTGGAAAGAGCACAGGTTCTGAAAGTATTCAGACTTAATTCAAACTCTATTTTTTGCCTTCTGTTTGAACTCAGGCACATTACTAAATGGGCTATTTTGAGATATAGAAAATTGTTTTTCCCACACACATAGACTAAAAACTAAGAGCCCCTCCTGCCCTTCTCATGTCAGTGGATGGATTTTGCTTCCACGCGTTTGAGTTCTACACTTGCCCATGTGATGTGCTTTGGTCAGTGGGAGGTTAACAGCCACCAAGCAGGTAGAACTGTTCAGTTGAGATTGCTGGGTTCTTCCCATCCCCGAGAAGGACGGGCCTCGATTAGCCCAGGAGAAGGGGCAGAAGTAACCTGAAGCAGAGCCACTCTGGGCTGACCTCGACTTAGAGCCACAGATTGATGACCAACGAGTATGTCTGTGAACTAAAGAAGCAGCTATGCCCAGTGGTGCCAGGATGTGTTTCTGAGGTGACCTACACATCTTCCATGCTGCCTTTATGCATAGCCTCCTTCTGTTGTTCAGAGATATGGTCTCTGCAAGCACTATCCTTAGAGATGAGGAAACACACAGCCAAGAACAAAGAGAGCATTTGATATGTTGAAAGGCTGCATGTACATCCAATAGCTAACAGTCCTTTCTGTCTGCAAGGGTCAAATTTATTGAAGAAAGAATTTATGATTTCCAAGGAGCAACCGCCTGGAAGACTAGGAACATACTTTTTCTCTTATGGAATATATACTGGGAAATAGAGCTAACAAAATAGGATAGCCCACTAGAAAGTAAGATAATGGACAGAAAAAGGAAGTAGCTGAGGGCAGGTTGGTAGAACAGAGAAGCAAGAGACTTTTTAGAAAGGTCCGGCTTTCTAAAGGTTTAAGAAAAGAAAAATGAGGAGAAAGACTAACACTGATTGATTGGTGGTTTCTTTTTCATTCGTTTAAGCACAAGAAGCCACAACTCTCATAGTGAATCCAGGCCTCTGGGGCGACCCTACAAATGCTTGAGTCACAGTGGCTGAGGGAGTTATCAAGGTCGATGGGCTTCGGGAAGCCTTAGAACCTCCCCACTTCAGAGATGGGATGGTAAAACATCTGTGAGGAGATTCCCCTTCCTACACCCCAGGCCACTAAATAACAACTATTCTTCTACCCAAGAAAATGATGGAATATTTTTTCTCTGAAGATACGGAATGCGGGTTCCTGTACAGTGACACATCATAATGAAAACAGTGAATTGAGGAAACATCTATAGAATCAACAGACTCCCATCCACCTCTACTTGCTTACAGCATGTCAACCTATAAGACTGTAAGTATTAGGGAGGTAACTGGGAATTTCTGTAGAAATAAACTAGCCCAGGGAGCTCCATATTACAAAGACCATCTTATTCCTTGACTCACCTTTAATGAAACACAATGTTTCAACAAAACTTACCTGAATGTTCAGACTCCCAACCAGCTTTTCAGTATTCTGTATGAAATATGATTAGTTCTACACAGTCACTTAATATCTGTGAAAAGCTTTGAGATCTAAGATTGAGAGACTGGGTTGTTTACATATAACCATTAATGAAAATACCAATGTCTTCAATATAAGAAGAATAAAAGTCATTTTAAAATAAAAGAAGTCCAAAAGTAGGCATTTTAGGGTGTGATGGTAGTAGTTCTATCCTGTCCAATTCCAAGCAATAGGAGGCCAAAAGGGCAGAAAAGCAAAAGAGCTGGCCTCGGAATTGAGTCAGCTCTCACTAGGCAGCTTAACTAGAATCCCTACAAAACAATTCTGCTTACACTCCACTGATGACAATGTGTTCATATGAATACATCTAGGAAGAGGGAGGCCGGGAAATGTAGTCTCTCAGGAGGGGGACCATTCTGAATAAAATCATTTTTTGGACATTGTAAAGAATGGATTTCTGGTAAACAGTAAGTAGTCTTGGACACACACACACACACACACACACGTGAACACTGAATAAAACAATTTGGAAAGAACAATATTGATGTACCAGAAGAAGAAAGCTTCAAAAAATGATTTTTCAGATAAAGAGAGTTACCTGTTAATAAAGAACAGATTTCTATTTCAAGAAAAAACAAAAAATAGTTCCTTGAAATTGAAAATAACAAGAGCCATGAAAAAAGGGAAAGGATATTGAAAACTCAGCCAAGGAAATCTATCGAATAACAAAAGCAAAAATTAAGAGATAGAGAGGTAAAAAACTAAAAACCAGAACTCCAGGAACTCAATGCAGAAAGCCTAATATAATAGTAAGTGCTTAAGAAGGATGTATCAGAAAAGATTGAGGGAGAATTATGAAAGAAATAACTAGTTTTCTCTTTTCTGAAGGATCTATTTCTACTTGAAGGTGAGCACCAATGAGATAAAGGAGAAAAATTCACACAAGTTACATTATCATGAAATATCATAACAGCAGGAAGAAAACATTTCTAGAAAGATAAGGAAAAAAGACTCCCAGAGCAACACTGGAAGACAGAATTTAAAATATCTTACAAAGTCTGAAGAAAAGTGATATTCAACTTGGAATTCTCTATTCAGCTATACTAGCAATCAAATGTAAAGGTAAAATGGTATTTTTAGATGTTAAGTGACTCAAAATGTTTGCCTTCCATTGCATTCCTTCCCAGAGAACTACTGAAAGATGTTGTCCATTGAAATAATGGAGTAAACCCAGAAAGAGAAAACTGTGAGTGCTGGGAAGGGAAGATCAAGATCCAACACGGAAGGGAAGTGAAGGAAATCCCGAGAAAATGACAAAGCAAAATCTCCAGATGTCAACAGTGTAATGAGCCTGGAGAGCAACCAGTGAAGACTGTCGAGGAGGACAGAGTGTTCTTGGACAGATGGAATCAAGCAAAGACAGTAGAATTGATGAATATCATCATCCCAAGGAAGCTGTTTTGTGTCTAGCAGAGGAAATTCATTTAGAATCATAGAATACTTTGCAAGTAACAAAATCACGATAGCTATTATGTCCTTTAAAAAAAAGAACCTGAAAATTTATATAGGAAAGGATATATATTGCAGAATAATTTGTGACTGCTCTATGTAAAACATTACAAAACTATACTAATATGTAAAATGCTACTTTAACTACAAATTGCAACATTAACATATTAGGAAGATGGGAGACAGACATTAATACAGTGAAGGGGGAATATATAATTAACAGAATTTAAAAAATAATTGTTTAAGCTTATGATTTAGCAAATCAGAGGTAAATATGAGGAGAATAAGCTAGAAAGAATTCATATTCATTCCATCTGGGCAATGGGACTCCTGAAATGAGGTGAATGAGGAGAGAGCCTGGTGCTTCTTATGACAAATATTGTAGTAGTGCCTTTTGGCTATAAGAACTATGATGTCTAATGTTATGATAAAAGAAAAAAATTAAACATCTATGCAAAGATAGGCAAAACAAAACAGTTCCATAGTGACAACTCCAGGTAGCACTTGAAAAGATAGAAAAGAAGAAGAAGAAAAAAGAAATGTCAATCCACTGCATAAGCACAGCTTCTGTGTTCTTGTACTCCAGTGCCCTCAAAGGTTTTGGCACCAGGGGCTCATTTTGTGAAAGAAAATCTTTCCACAGACTGGAGTAGAGGGTGATTTTCTTTTTCAGTTTTTCTTTCTTTCTTTTATTAGTATATGTTTGTTATACGTAATAATTACATTCCCCAGAGCTAGCATCATTGCCACAACTACACCTCAGATCATCAGGCATTAGAGTCTCATAAGGAACACACAGCTCTGATCCCTTATATTGTAGGATTCACACTCCTATGAGAACCTAATGCCACTGCTCATCTGACAGGAAGCAGAGCTCAGGCAGTAATGTGAGAGATGGAAGTAGCTGTAAATACAGACGAATCTTCCCTGGCTTGCTAGCTGCTCACCTCCTAGTGTGTGATCCATTTCCTAAGAAGCCAGAGTCTGTGGCTGGAGTGTATGTGTAGTGGAGAGTCAGGGAAATGCTGGGAACTCCTGTGGGACTCACAGTCCATGTACATTTCTGCTCATCCTACTCAGAAAGTTTCTAGCGAAGTGATATTTGATGTCATGAAACGGTTGTGCCATGATGAATAAAAATTGTGACGAGGAAGACATGGGACAGGGTGTCCCCTAAGCCTTTCCATCTTTTTCTCAAATAGAAGAGCTATTTCTTTGACTGACAGAAATGAGATAAGGCAATAGGTAATACATTTGATAAGCTTTATCAGTTATGAAGCTAGGTCACTGTGAATACCCAAAATACTTGTCCCAAGAAATATTGTATGACCCACAAATACATGCAACAATATAGACCAATCTCAAAAAACATACTGCTAAGTGACAAAAGCCATACACACCATTTTCATTCATTTTACCCTTGTTCTTTAAACTGTGCAAATAAAAATCATATAATCATAGCATATTTCCCAATTTAAACAATTCCAAGGTTCACTGTTGCAGTATTTTCAGAATAAAATATTTCTGTTTAAAAGTACTGGTGTCTATGGAGAAGGTCATGAATTTTGTTGCAAACATACTATGCTACATCAAATATGTATGTATATATTTATACATAACACTGAGAGTAACATTGATTCATTTGTCATTATTCTAAATTGAAGATTAGGAAATTAATACTCAAAGATATGAAAATACTTTGCCAAGACCTAAACATGTAAGAGGATCTACTTAACCCAAGGGATCCCATTCTTTTGATACTGCCAGATCATATGTAATTCTGATGTTTTATTTAAGAGAATTTCTAAGAGGAAACCAGGAATTATTCAGAGCTATGTACAGAAGAACTTCACAAAAGTCAATTCAAGCACTTCCACCTCTGAAATCTAGAGGAAATAGCGGTGATATTTTCCATTACACAACTTTGTAACCTCCCCAGTGGGTACCTCAGGACCTCCTACGGCTCTCTATTTTCTGCCATCTTTCACCCTTCCAGAAAATTAGGTGCCCTGTGTTTAGAGAAGTTCCATTCTAGAAATTAACTTCATCAGTGATACAGAAACATTCGTCTTTCCTGGTGGGAAACTAAATAAGAAAACAACTCATCAATGACCAGGAAAAGACAAAAATTAACAAAACTTGAAAGCGAGGTTCAAACAATTGGGTGCATTAAATGAATTATGTAGGATATTTCTAATGAGTTGCACTAGAATTTGATTCTTGCCAAAGAAAGTGTGTAGTGTGCTGGTGATTTATTTAAGAAATTATTCAAATTCACTTGATCAATAGCTGAGGCTCCAGAAATGACTGACATACTCAGAATTGGTCTTCTGTCTGGAGTAACAAGAAATGACTAACAGAAGAGAGAAATATTGTAACTAATATTCCATTCTGATCACAAAAGTATGCCTCCCATTCACTTTATAAGTAATCTCTCTAGGTTGGATAAAAGGTGGAATACAGAATCTTCCATTTTACCATCCAGTTCCATTTTTAAAAGCACTAAAGTGAAGCCTCCAGAAAGGAGATAAGCGCTGCTGTAGACAGCTGCAAACAATTACTTCTTAAAAACAAAACTGAAAAAAACTATAATTAATTTACAAAGTGCAAGGGATGCCAAGAGAACAATAAAAATTCATTCCACTTAGCGTCCATCCGTGTTTCAGTAAAACAGAGCATTTGCAAATCATCATATTAAATTATAAGGCAAAACTATGGTGCATAATTCTCAGATACTCAAATACATCTCTCTAGTGGGAACAAATGAGGTAAAATTATTCAGAATGTAACATACTCAATATCTAATTGGTGATCACCTGCATAGTCCAAGTTATTAGGGTCACATGTGTGAAATCCTTAGTGAGCCAGAAAGCACAGGCCGTTTAGGATATAGGTAGCTCAGACCAGGGTGGTAGCAGAAGGTGTTGTGAAGACGTTGGATCACAGATCTGTTTGGAAGATAGAACCAGCAGGATGCACTGATAAGTTGATGCAGGTGAGGAGAAAGACAAAGGCATAGAGGATGACTCCAACAATTTTTCAGTTTTGTGCAAATGGAGTTGCAGTAGAATAAAAAGCAAGCTATTAGTCAAATAAATTTATTGGGAAAAGGAATTCTGGTTGGATTGGTTGAGTTTGAATGCCCACTACTCTTCTAAACAGAGAATTATATAGACAGTTGAATATACTAAAAAAGATCTGGGAGTTTAGGGGAGCCTAAATTTTATTGTGGGGCTTCTTGGTTGCAAGAACTTCCTCTTCATTTTCCCCATTTAATTCCATAGCAGTCTCTACGTTAGATTTTTACCTCTGTTTTGTTTCAACATTTAATAGGTAAGTACTGAGTTTCAAAGAATTTGGATAACTTGGTTGAGGCTATACATTTGACAGATGGAGAAGCTGGAATTCAAGTCTAGATTGCCTAATGTCAAACCAAGTCCACTCTAGTTTTGCTGAACTGTACTTCCCCAGGAAACTACTCTGTGCATTTTTTATACTTTGGAGAAAATAATTGTTTACTTTTACTAACTAAAATATAGGTTGCGTGTTCTAGAAGCGCCCAGTAACAGAGGGTTAAACAAAACCAGTGAAGCTGTTTCTTTTCTTTTAAAAAAAAATTTTTTTTTTGTCTTTTTGTTACTGGGGATCGAACTCTGGGCCTTATGCTTGTTAAGCAAGCACTCTAACCACTGAGCTAAATCCCCAGCCCCCCTGAAGCTATTTCTTTTACATAGAACATGTTGAAGACAGGCAATGCAGCTGTGCTGCAGGGCATCAAGGGGCCTGGGGCCTTGAGGTTTTCTTGCTCCCTCTTCCTCATGGTATTGCTCTACTCTGAATGCATGAAAATATCAGAGCGCCATGGCCATAATCCATGGACCAGGATACAGAAATGAAGAGAGATGAACTATTCTGAAAACTACACACATCATTTCGATTCACATTTTGTTGGCCAAAAATGAATCATAGACTGTCACCCCTAACCTCAAGACTGGCTGGAAAATATCTTTATTGCAAGCACCCAAATGTCATGCTAAATTTAGTTTCTACAACTCTGTGAGAAAAAGGAAAAATAGGAATCAGAGGACAGCAAACATTGTCTGTTGTACTCTTCATTACAAGTTGGGCTAAATCTCATGCTAGTGTCTTTGGGGGAATGCCTATGAAACAGGTTTGCTTTATGTAGATTTGAATGTGAAAATATAATAAAAATTCCAATCGATATGTGAATTTTAAAAATGTCAATTACTTCATGTAAAGTGTAGTGAAATGCAATATTTTAAAGGGTGTAGACCAAGTGAGTTGCAAACTGTGTCTACACGGTGGCACGCAGACATCACCTCAGCCTATGAATTAATACGTGTCATTTTGGGCCAGGATAAGTCTTGAATGATTTGAATTTTGAATTATTAGATCCTTTCAGTGATGTACCTGTTAAATAAACTGTGACTGCCTCACAATTCTAATTTCCCTTTCCACAATCCAGTAGCAAGACAGTTCTTTCATAGCAAAGCAGCTCTTGTCAAAACAACTGCTACTTCTCAAATCAAACTGGCAGTTTTAGGAAGATGGGGTCAAAGAAAATGAGATCCCTTCCTTTTCCTTCTACTTCTATTATTAAGTAGAATAATAATAAGAACAGTGATTCGGAGGAATGAAATAAAATATAGAAATGTAAATTCCAAATTTACATTTCTAGTTAAGACTTGTACCCCAAACAGAACTCCAAATTCACACATAAAACTGTCTTCACTTGGAAGCTACAATACTCTCAAAATACCCCAAGGAATATCCTGAAATATTTGCTTCACACACAGTGTACCCATCTCAATTAAGGTCAATTCCAACCCAGCCAGATACTAAATGATGGATAAACAGTAGCTGTCATGAGCTTATATTTTCCATCTAGGTCACTAAGCTAGCATCACAATAGGTAGTGAAGTCTAAATGTCTGCTTTTTTTCAGATTTTACTTTTTATTAGGACATTTTGTATTACACAATGATTACATTCCCCATGAGGAGTTGGTACATGTACATAACACGTCTTAATTCTTTTTTCATTCCCATTCCTCCCCCATCTCTTCAGCCCATTGTCATTGGACCTGAATTTATCTCATAATTCCTGTTATCTATCTTTTATTTAACTCTTTATTTACATTTTGAGTTTCTCATATAAAAGAAACCTTGCAATATTCAAGCTTTTATATCTGACATAGTTCACTTAACATTGGGTCCGAAGGTGCAGCAATTCTACAAATGTCTCAAGTTTTTCTTTCTTTATGGCAGAGTAGTATTCTATCATGTATAAATACTGTGTTTTCTTTATGCATTCATCCATTGATGAGCATTTGACCACTTACAAGGTTTAGCTATTAGGAATCATGTGCCCTTACACATGAGCATGCATGGGGCATCACCATAATGTGATGTCCACATGTCTTTCAGCAAGATATGTAGAAGAGGAAGAGCTGGGTCAATGTAATTTCTAGTTTTAGTTTTTGAAGAATCTCAATACTGATTTCCATAATGGTGGTAACTATTTAGAGCTCACCAACAATGCAGAAGTATTCTTTCCTTCCAGGCTCACCAGCATTTGTCACTATTTGGTATCTTGATGGTAGCCATTTTTTCTGGAGTAAGATGGAATCTCAGGGTTATTTTAATTTAAATTTATCTAATGGCCAGAAATGTTGAACATTTCTATGTATTTAATGGTCATTTGTACTTCTTCTACTGAGAAATGTCTATTCATTTCAGTTACCCATATTTTGATTGGATCTTTTATTTTGAGGATTATATATATATATTTTTTTAGTTCTTTATAGATATTAGTCCTCTGTCTGAGGAATAGCTGGCAAAATGTTTCCCATCCTGTAGGTTGTCTCTTCACTTTTGGTTCTTTCCTTTGCTGGGCAGAAGAGTTTTAATGTAACATGATCCAATGTGTTGATTCTTGTTACTATTTCTTGTGCCATTGGGGTTCTGTCCGGAAAGTCCTTGCCTATGCCTATGTCTCCAAGAGTTTTACTTATTTCATCTTCCAGGAGGTTAAATGTTTCTGTTTTAACATTTAGATCTTTGATTCATTTTTATTTTAGTTTAGTTTATGGTGAGAGATATGGGTCTAGAGTCAATCTTCTTCATGTAGATAGCCAATTTTCCCAGCACCATTTACTAAAGAAGCTATCTTTCCTCCAATGTATGCTTTATGACCCTTTGTGAAAGATCAAATGGTTGAATGTGACTGGGGTTGTCAATGCATCCTCTATTCTGTTCCATTGATCCACAAATCTGTTTTTGTGACAGTACCATGCTGTTCTTATTACTCTAACTTTGCAGTATAACTTCAAGTCCAGGATTGTGATACTTCCCATGTTGCTCTTATTACCCAGGATTGTTTTTGATACTCTAGTCTCTTTTGGTTCCATATGAATTTTAGGATTGATTTCTCTAGTTTTGTGAAGAATGCTGTTGGTATTTTGATTGGGGTTACATTAAATCTGTATATCAGTTTTGGAAGTATGACCATATTGACTGTATTTATTCTACCTATCCAGGAACAGGAGATACCTTTCTACTTTCTGATGTCCTCTTTGGTCTTTTTCAGACTACTGTAGTTTTCATTGTAGAGATCTTTCACTTCCTTGGATAGGTTAATTTGTAAGTATCTAATTTGTCTTGATGCTATTGTGCATGGTATTATTTTCCTAATTTCTTTCTCAGTGAGTTCATCATTGGTATACAAGAACACAACTGCTTTTTGCATGTTGATTTTATATTTTGCTACATTGCTGAATTTGGTTATTACTTCTAGCACTTTTGGGGTGGAATTTTGGGGTCTTTCATATAGAGGATCTTGTAATTGGCAAACAAATATAACAATTTATTCCTTTCCTATACATATCCCTTTTATTTCTTTCTCTTGTCTGATTGCTCTGGTCAATGTTTTGAGTACAATATTGAACAAGAGTCACAATAGTGGACATTCTTATCTTCTTCCTAATTTTAGAGGGCAAGCTTTCAGCTTTTCTCCATTTAGTGTGATGTTGGCAGAAGGTTTGTCATAAATGGCTTTTATGAGACTATGATAAAGTCCTTCTATCCCTTATTCTTTGGAGTCCCCCCCCCCCCGAATGGATCCGGGATTTTGCCAAAGACTTTGTCTGCATCCACTGAGATGATCATGTGATTTTTGTCCTTGCTTCTCTTTATGTAAAGTATTATATTTATTGGTTTGTGTATGTTGAATCATTCTTGCATCCCTCAGAGGAAGCATGATGTATGCTCTTTTTCATGATTTGTTGCACTTTGCTTGCCAATATGTTGTTGAAGATTTCTTTTGTGTTGGGTCCTTGTCTAGTCCTGGAATTAGGGTAATGCTAGCTTCCAAGACTGACACTGGGGTGCTTCCTCCATTTCAATTTCATTAAAGAGTTTGAGGAGTATTGGCATTAGATCTTCCCTGAAGTTCTTGTAGAATTCAGCAATGAATCCATCAGTATTTGTGCTTTTCTTAGTTGGTAGGTGTTTTACTACTGCTTTTATTTCATTGACTATTACTGGATTTTGGGGTGCTTTTATATCTTTTTGGTTCAGTTTTAGTAATTCATGTGTATCTAGGAGTCTATCCATTTCTTCTGAATTCTCCAGTTTAATGGCATATAGGTTTGCAAAATAGTTGTTAGTAATATTCTGAATTTCAGCAGTGTCCATCATGATTTCACATTTTCATTTCCAATTGCATTGACTTGAGTCTTTACTTTCATTGGTAAGATTGGCTAAGGGCTTCTGTATTTTGACTATTCTTCAAAAGAACAAAGTCTTTGAGCCTTTGATTCTTTGCTTATGCTCTGATCTTTTATAATCTGCTTTCTTCTAGTAGCTTTGGATTTAGACTGTTGTTGTTTTTCTAGACCTTGAGGTGCATCACTAGGTTACTTATTTGTGCTCACTCTTTTTCAGACACAGGCATTCACAGCTATAAACTTTCTTTTCAGGACTGTTTTCATTAGGTCCCATAAGTTCTGGTATATTGTACTGGAATTATCATTTAATTCTAGGAATGGTCTTATTTCTTCCTTAATTTCTTTGTGACCCATTGATTATTCAAGTGCATAATGTTTAATTTCCATGCATTTGCATAATTTCTGTGGTTGCTTTTGCCATTGAGTTCTAGTTTCATTGGGCTATGATCTGATAACATATATGGTATAATTTTGATTCTTTTGCATTTACTTAAGCATGCTTTGTTAGCTAGTATGTGGTTTATTTTAGGAAAAGTTCCATGTGCTGCTGAGAAGAATGTGTATTCTGGTGTTGTCAGGTGGAACACTCTGTAGGTATCTATGAAGTCCATTTGTTAGAAGGTTTTGTTTGTCTCTGATAGTTCTTTTTTGTCTGGTTGAGCTATTTGTGATAGTGAGATACTGAGGTCTCCCACACAATCATGTTCATGTTTATCTGATTCTATGTCCAATATTACCTGTTTTATAAGGTTGGTTGTACTGTTGTTCAGGGCATATGTACTAATTACTGTTTCTTCCTGTTGAATTTTTCCCTTAACCCAATGTGTAGAAACCTTCTTTGAAGCTTCTGATCAACTTTTTGGCTTCGAGTCCACTTTGTCTGAAAGTAGGATAGCTACTTCTTGCTTTGGGGTTCCTGTTGCATGGAATATTGCTTTCCATCCTTTGATTTTTATTCTGCGAATTTCTTTTTGAGTTAAATGTTTCCGTGTGTAGCACACCATTGCATTTTGTTTCCTGATCCTTCCTGTCAGTTTATGTCTGACTGGAAAATGGAGACCATTCACGTTAAGAGTTGTTCCTGAAAGGTGTTGATTTATTCCTGTCATTGCTTTATTTTACTGTTGCTAATTTCTTTTCCTCCCTTCTACTCAACTGTTCACAGTACCTGGTGTATTCAACCTTTTGGCATTTTTAGTTTTATTGTCTCTTTGTAAGATATCTTTGGGAATTTTTCAGAGTGCTGGTTTGATGTTTATGAATTTCTTTAGGTGCTCTTCATCATGAAAATATCTTATTTCTCCATCAATTTTGTAAGATAGTTTGCAGATGATAGAATTTGAGTTGGAGGCTGTTTTGTTTTAGGACTTGAGACATCACACTGTTTGCATGCCTATCCTTTAATGTTTCTGTTGAAAAATCTACTGTAATTCTAAAGCATTTACCTTAATAAGTAATTCATTGCTTTTCCCATAGCTTTTAATAGTCTGTCCTTGTGTTGGATTTCTCAGATTTTCATTATGATGTGTTGTGGAGTTTCTTTTCTGATTGTGGCTATTTGAGGTTCTATATGATTCACCTATTTGTATATTAAATTACTTTCCTGTATTTGGGAAGTTTTCCTCTATTATGTCAGTAAATGGGTTTTTTAAAGCCATTTGTACTGTCTTCTGATTTTTCACTAATTACAATTAATCTTAGTCTTCTTCTTGTCATCTAGCAGCTGTCTGATGTATATTTTTCATATTCTCTTATTGCTTTTTAAGTGTCTCTTATTAATTAGTCACTGACACCTGCCCTGTCTTCTAGTTCTGACGCTCTTTCCTCACATTGGTCACTTCTGCTGCTGAGACTTCTTAAATCTGATTTAATAAAATCTTAATTTAATAAAATTAAGATTATTTAAATTAATTTTAATTTACTAAAAATTAAGGATTTTTAATCTCCTCAATCTCTGTTTGGTATCTTTTTATGGACTCTGATTCTTTTCTATGCTGGGCATTTTGTTTAGGTCAGCTAGCCTTTTATTGGTGACTTCCCTAGATTTGCTGACTTTTTTTTTAGTTCAATTATCTGTTTAGTTATATCTTCTTTATACTCATCAAGGACCTCATTGATCTGTTTTTTAATCTCCTCTGTTATCCTTTTGAATAATTTGGCTTTAGGGCTTTTTCCTTTCCCTCTATGCCTTGGTTTTCATTTATAAAGGAGTACACACTAAAATATGGTGATCATACCTACCCATTTAACTAAGCTACCACCACATAAATGACATAGAAGCAGTTCCAGTGCTCTGGTTTCTTGGAAGTCCTTGAATTCTCTACACTAGAGATACTCTACGTATGGTAGTGAACCAGTCCTGGTCTACAAACTTTTGTGTTTTTCAATGACATAGAGATCCTCAAGAGTAAATATTTAGAAATCTTTAAAGCAATTTGATACAGTATTTTTATCTCTACTAAATCTAATAATTTTTAAACATTGAATTATTTTAATTTTTAATTTAAGTTTTCATTCAATTCATTTTTATTGTATTTAGAAAAATATAGGTTCATGATGGTTTAGAAATTAACAACACGATAACAAAACAAACCTAGTCCTTCACAAAGATAGACTGAGAAATACTGTTCCAAAATATAAATGGTGTGTGTACATTTTCAAATCACTGAATGTAAAGATTTCTTCCTAAAGTTACCTATTGCTGCAGATGAAACAGAAAGTGTCTTCTGTAACCTGGCCTTCGTTGAAGTCACAATATACATTGTTATCATTTTGTGACTTTTGTCTGAAATACTTGCATTACTTGACTAATAGCCTCCAAATTTTTTAAAAATTTTATTTCAGTGGTACATTTTAGATGTACATAGTGATAACATTCACCATAGGGGATTTGTACCTGTACATGATATATCTTGTTGCTTCTTTTTTTCCTATTCCCCTCCCCTCTCTTCAATCCCTCCTCCCTCCTTATAGCCTCCAAATTTTTTTGCCATACCTTTTGTAGTAGTAAAAAGGTGAGAATATGCTCTTATATATATATTTATTAATATAAATCACATACATTTTGCTATACTTAATTATTTGATATATTATAAAACAGTTATGAAAAATAAAAATTAGAAAGATTGAGCTTAAAAGGTAAATATCCGTGAAAGTGGAGTTAAATATTTTCCTCCCATCCCCTTAGCAGGCATATACTCCTGCTTTGGAGATTTCTGTTCTCCAGCTTCTTCTGGAAAGAGCTAAATGGTCAGGTTTGGCAGCACTGAGGCTCTGTTGAAGCTACTAACTCTGGCTTTACAGTTAGGGAGCAGGCACCAGTAGTATATTTAAAATGGGTGTGGCTGTATTTCAAAAAGTTATAAAAACAGGCACCAAGCCAAATTTGTCCTAAGAGCCACAGTTTGCCAATCTCTGCTCTAGACTGTACAGAAAAGCAAAATCTAATATTAATTATCTTAAAAAGTACTAGCTGCTTTGCAAGGAGAAGCCAG
This sequence comes from Hystrix cristata, assembly GCA_004026905.1. Classification (NCBI taxonomy): domain Eukaryota; kingdom Metazoa; phylum Chordata; class Mammalia; order Rodentia; family Hystricidae; genus Hystrix; species Hystrix cristata. Next base: position 25,404 of record PVJO010009697.1, on the reverse strand, counting down.
GAAAACTAAAATCCTTCCTCCTTCCTTCCTTTTGTTCTTCCTTTCTTCTTTCTTTCCTTCCTTCCTTCCTTCCTTCCTTCCTTCCTTCCTTCCTCCCTTCCTTTTTACAAATAAAGTCATTTTATGGATGAAGACACCAAGGCTCAGTGAGATGACTTTCCCAATCAGCTCAGTAAGGAAATTTTTCTGTGTATAACATTTTATGCTTACTACCACACTACCTTGTACTTATCATAAAGTTTTTGCATTTAATAAGAACTGTATTAATTTGCTTTACTGATTAAGAACATGCTGAGTCAGCAAATTATGGTTTCTTATGGTTCACTTTTTCCCCCCTTAGATATTGTATCATTTCAATCAAAAATACTGTATGGCATTTAGGACTCAGCTTAGCAGAATCACTTCTGACTAGTTCGGTGGCTAAAAGAACTTACAAAGATATATTAAAAAATAACACCAAACATTTGGTTTCACTAAAGCCTTCAAAATTGGCAGGAATTCAGATTACAAGTAGAAGATACTCCAGAGGTTGCATTTCAGCAACTGTACCTAGTATGAATGATCCGCTCCAGTGTTTAAGCATGCATAGTCGATACATTATGAGAACAACACCCTGGCCAACAGTATGCAGAGGGCTTCCATACACACTGCTCTTAAGAACAAAGCCACGATTAATTCATGGCCAAGGACACAACTAATGTGAGTAGTAAATAAAGACTTGCTTGGGGGGTCAGCAGATCAAGAAGAATGCTGCTACTTTGGATGCACTCAAGGACACTGAGTGGCGTCTCTTCATTTGTTCTGCTCCTGTACACAGCACAAGGCCGACCAAGGTGTGTACAGAAAGCTCTTGTGGGTTGAATGAGTGAATGAATCACACAGCTGCAAAAAGAGACTGAATCCTCTACAAAGTCATCTTAAAATTACCCTCAATGCTATCACCTTTTTATTTCTTCTTCTCTCTGTTTCATTAAGACTCCTGAAAATAAGGAAGATGAATCTTTTGAATAATGACTGGGTTCCACAAAAAAGAAACTGAAAGCCGGAGACACATAATTATTCAGCCAACACTATGTATCTTCTGGCAGAGAGTTGACTAATAAATACAATCTACAAATATTGTTCCACATTTTTAATAGTATCTTTCAAAAACACAAACTCATTATTCTAAAATTTGTTCTGACATCAGATTTCTAAATTTATTCTAGCTTTAAAACAAAAACTACAAGGCTTTCCTTTGCAAATTTATATAGCAATTTTCTTTTTTCTTTTCTTTTCTTCTTTTTGGGGGAATGGTACTGGAGATCCAACTCAGGGCCTTGTGCTTGCTAGGCAAGCTCTCTACCACTGAGCTACATCTCCAGTTGCTTATGTAGCAGTTTTCAAGGGGACAAGGGAAGTAGAATTCATGGGCAATCCATCCCCAAATAGCTTATAGACATTTCTGCTGAGGTACCCATTTCCGCCTTTCCGTGACCCTTCACAAATTGATTTAGAGTGATCAAGAAGAGGAAAGACTCTTCCTTACCCCTCAATTCCTCTACCTGGGCGTACTTTCTTAAAATTCCTTTTAACAAGGTACCACAACTTCTGTTCCATAAAAATATTTAAAACTCAAATAACACCAAAAGTGAAAAACTGTTTGACTGAAACTGTTGACTTAGCTTCACATGAAAGGGTAAATAGTTTATCAGATCATTTCCTGAGAGTAGGTTCTGATGGCTACAGGGTCCTTGGAGAGAAAAGGGAACTGGGGAAAAAGAAAACAGATGTTGCCTAATGTACATGGAACTGCTTGAGGCTTCCCCGCTTTTGAATTCAGCACAAGTTTCTCCCAGACCAAGTCCTGGAGAGTTTCTCTCAGGCTTTACAACTCTGGACACCCACAGAGAAACTCCACCACCAGAGTCTTAGCTAACTTGTCTTCTGTTACCAGTTCTGTATCTGCTTGTTTTTGTCACCAAATACATTTCTGATTTGGGCGCTGCATGTCTCAGTGAAGCAGTTATAGACGGGAATAAAATATTGGACGAGAGTCTTTTTAGATAACAGTGGTCCTGCTGACTAGTAAAGAACTCAGCCTTTCCCTAAAGACAGAGCGATTGGTCAGTTCCCCTGGGAGTGGGCTCCGAGATGACAGACAGGAGGCTTCTCACACAGTGCTCTCTGAATCAACCCCTGCAATGGCTGAGGATGCAGGCGTGGGAGGCTAGAGAGGTAGAACTGCGGTGTGGTTACACTGCAGTGTAACGGTCCTTCTGAATTGTCCTGAATTAAGACAGAGAGTGAGATCTTTATAATACAGCCTGGATCATCATTGAATATAGTCCATGCCTGGAAAGGGCGTCATCTTGGTCAAGGCCCTTCTCACCTGAGGACAAGTCCCAGAGAAGGTGAGGGGCTAAGGGCTATGGCCTCCCCTACCAGTCACGGTTCCTTTTAAGTACAGGCTTAAGAAAAGTGAAAATAATTTGTTAATTTGCCAGAAACTTTACCAAGATTTGTTCTTTTCAGAAAATCATGTCACCCACAGTAATGTCGCTCATGGTTTTTAACTTGCTAATTCAACACACCTGGACCAATCCGCATTTTTAACTGTCACGCTCATAATGCGTGTAAGCATCTGGCTGCTTCACTAAGTTTTCTGTTAGCGCTCTTTTATATAGCAGAAAGACTATATGTATTAATAATAACGTTCACATAAATTCCATTTCAGGATAGTAAAGGAAGCATGGCAAAATACTTTGTGTGAAAAGACAGCATTACCTTTGAAAAAGGAACTCAGGCTGGAAGCCTGCCCTAGAGTCAGTCTCAACGCTGGCTGCTCATTATCATCACCTAGGAAGCTGTAAAATATCCTGATGTCCAGGCCATACCCTAGACCAATTAAATCGGGACCTCTGGGGGTGAAACCCAGACATCATTAATTTTGAAACTCCCCAAGGGTTTGCAACATATAGAAACAAGGTTGACAAATCAGTGCCTCTGGTACAGTGATTCTGAAAATTCAGTGTGCCTCACAGTCACCTGGAAATTGTTCCCCACAGATGGATGGTCCCCACCCATGGAGTTCCTAATTCAGTGGCTCTGGGCTTCTGCAGGTCCTGAGTAATGCAGGCGCTCCTGGTCCAGGGACTCTGAGAGTCTTTGATACCTCACAAGCGTCTCACCACATTTAGCAATTCCTCCTTGCCCCTGGGCCCCCAGATCATTCAAACATTTTGGAAACTCTCCCCTTCTTCAGCTTTTGGGCAGACACTTTCCTCTCTGCAGCCATTTCCAAATGCCATGTTTTGGCAGGTAGTAGCTCCTCAGAGAGATGGTAGAAAATATGCAAGAAACTCTGGAAGACGTCTACTTCTTCCATGACCTTTTCATGTTTTTCGGCCCTGGATTCCTTCATCATTGCAGACAGGATTTTAGAGATTACAGGACTACAATACTCTTCTGAAGCAGCAAACTAATCGCTTCTTTTGCACATTCAATCCCAAAATTTATATTGGAAACCAAATACACTTAATTATGACTTTTCACAATCACTGTTTTTTATTCTGTGATAGGCCAGAGGCAGCTTTTCCGGTTCCAGAAATAAATTCCATTTGCTTTATCTCAAATTAAGCGAAGTCAGTAAATAAATACCAAGACAGGCAGCAGTAATTTGGCCTCAGCCCTCTCTTAGTTCTCCTAAAATCTGGGAGGGTTTCAAATAGAGTTTATTTAAACATGGCCTCATGTAGTTCTTTCGGTGGGATAGAGATTTTTTGAAATTCATGCGAATATTCAGATTTCCAGCTACAAGCACTAAAACTGAAAAGGAAGTTTGGCAATTAAGATAAAAATTAACTTTCCTTTTTTAGAGAGGCCGACGACAAGAAAGAAACCTTCATTTTTTTCTGGTGAAAGAAAAATATTTCTCACAATTTTTCAGCTTGGCCAAGATTGATAACTCATAATCTAAAGATATTGGTTTCTGTTGAAGTGAATATCAAGATTTATTGACCTGTAGAGTAAATATTAACAGGGGTGAAACTGAGGTTAATAACAAACCTCAAGGGATAATACATCTTCATATATGGTGAAATAAGAAGTCAGCTCATATATTGCTCACACATACATTCAAAAATCTCTTTAACCAAAAAGCTCTAGAAATCTCTGTGCTGTGACAAATTGTAACCAAAATCTCTGGAAATATCTTCACTGTGACAAATTGTTTAAATACATGCCAAATTTCCATTTGTATTAACAATCCTGGGTACTGAGGCAGTGAGAAAAGCAAAACATTAATCACTTCTTCTGAGGATGAGCAGCAGCCAATCAAATGTCAGTTAGTTATTTACATATGAAATTTGATTGGAAAAGACTGATTCTAACTAGCTTCTCACTTGTTTAATCTGCCTAATGTAGGCGGTACATTGATCTAACACTAATATTCAGCCCCTTAATAAGCCCATCTTTTCTCCTTATACAAAATAAAACTATTCTTAACTACTAACTTCATCCAAATCCAAATAAATATGTTTATTGTTATCAACAACATTTTATAAATTAATGCTTATGAAGGAAATTAGTTTTTAAAAAAGAAATAGAAGTTTACATGAATAAAAACAAGAGATTTCAGAGCTACAGTGCTAGAGGGTCAGTGTTGGAATTCTACCTCTACTATTTACTTGCTGTGACATTAGGCAAGTCACTTGACTGCTCTGTGCCTCAGTTTCCTCATCTGTAAAGTGAAAATAGCAATAGCACCTATGTCACAAGGTTGTCTTGAAGATTAAATGCATTAGGACATGTAATGCGCTTCAATGTATTTTCAGAGTTTAGTGAGGGATAAATGAATACATATTCTTTAAAAAGTTCTAGGGAAAAGAGATCTTTAAAACCATGTGGTCAGAAGTCTCGAATCTCCATGAGCCTCTGATACATAGTTTTCTCATGGGTAGCCTGAATCATTAACTGTTAAGTGTTAGCACTACTGATGTTTGTTTAAATTTAACTTTAGTTGCCCCTGTACAAAGTTCAGGAGATTCCATGTAAAATTACCAGGATGTACTTCTCTTCTTGAGAAACTTCAGAAGACACATCCATACTGAACTCATGTTCTCAGAGGCCAGAAGTCAAGGGGTATGAGGGGACAGCTAGCTGCTTGCCCTAGAGAGGTCAGGTGGTCTTTCCCATTTTCACAAGGCAAGAGCTCGTCATTTGCCGTGGTCACCACCATTCTCTCCTACTCCTCAAACGGAGGCTATGTCAGCTGCCAGCCATTAGTCTCTTGACACGGCTGCTTTTCTTATAGTAGAATAAAAATGAAAGAAACAGTTATCGTCACATCCATGCCTTTTTCAGAAATGGGAAACACACACACACGCAAGAGAGAGCCACATGTTTAAAGAAAAATGTGAGCCAAATATGCTTGTTTGAAACATAAAGGGGATTTCTGGCTTTAATATACCAACAAAGTGTAGCTGTAGCAAAAGAATACAGCTCAAGCTTTCATTAGGAAAACAAATCTTGAGATCCTTGACTGTTATATGGAAAAGATGCCTGATGAAATTTTGATGATCATAAAAAAGACTGAAATTTCAACACAGCTATTTATGTGAATAGGAAGAAAATGAGCGGTGATGCCACGCTTTTCCATAATGTGTACTTTTTACATCTGTATTATGTCATCTGTTCTGTCCACATAAGTATTGGTATTTTCGACCCCTGATGAAAGCCAACTTATGATTGTACAGGTGGAGGACTTGACTAATTGTACATAACAAGTAGAGGCATAGAGAAGATTGCAGTCTACCATTCAGATACACGCAAATGTCTTCCAGCCTGCGACTTCATGACGAGATTCAAAAAAAAAAGAAAAACACACCCTCTTATGAATCGAATCCCAAGTGTCTCATCTTTTAGTGAGACCACAGAGATATTTAAATTCTCTGCACCTCAACTCTCCAGTTAGAAAATGCTAATCCTCATGCTGGAATTATAATTGTACATAGTGTTTTTGAGACAGAATAAAACGTTTGCTCTGTTGGCTCCTGGGTCAATATGCAATATACATGAAGTTAACACTCACTCAAAGCCTTTATGTTAGGAGTGGAAATACAAAACAAACACACAGTAAATATACACTTGGTGGCATGAAATCTCATCATGTGCTAGAAACTTTTCCATTTTCTTATCTCAGTAAGCTGAAATGTCTTCAGCTCTTTTAAGGAAGGAGAAACATTGCTTGATATCTCTCACTTTACCTTAGTCAAGTCTTTGATTCACCTTGATTCCAAGGTCATATCTTGGTACTCAACTACCTAGGAATTCAAATTTGATATTCAATGCATTTTGACACGAAAATTTTGTCCCAATACCGGTCGTTCATTTGGTACTCAACCGGCAGGTTAGAACTTGATGTTGTCAATTGCCTTGTGACTTGATAGCCTTTCCCACCAAAACAAGTTGTTTTGCGTTCTTCATTTTTGGCATTCATTGCATCTCTTGGAACAAATTAATAATGAGTACCAACACACTGCTGTATTATTTTATTTTTCACTCTCAATTCTATGAGCCCACTAGTGAGATACCTTTAGAAAGACTTCACATTACATTCCTGAAACTATAAAAAGGACTGGGACAAACCTGAAGGAAAAACTACACTACCCACATGACAACAAGCACTTCTTTAGAGGTAAAATCAATAATCTGCGTGTGCTCTGAAAATGCAGTGAATGTTTACATTATAAAAACAAATGTGTTACAGTAAAAGACCCATTTATTACAGTAAAATCCCCTCAAATGCTCCCCTCATTTGGAATACACTTGTCCCATTGTTCCTGCAGCTTTCTGAAACAGTTTTGAAATTCCTCTTTCACTAGTGTCTCTATTTGCACTGTCACGTCTGTCTCAATGTCCTGAATTGAGCCAAAATATTTACTTTTCATGGTCATTTTGACTTTAGGGGGGAAGAGCCAGAACTCCCACCATGCTTTTGACAGCACTTGGCAACAGCATTCACTGTATTTTTTATCACATCTCTGAAGATCTTCATGAAAAGGGACTTCCAGAATGTGTTCAATGTAAGGAGGACTATTTTAAGAGCGATTAATAGCAATGTGTCTTTTACTGTAATAATTTTTAAGTATTTTAATATTCACTGTATATTTTGATCATACTTCATATCTGTTATTATTGACCAGCGCTAATATTTTGTATGTCTTTTGTGATCTTCCTCAGCCATCGGCTCACATAAAATAGGAAATAAAAATTCTTACTCTATTGCTGATTATATTTTTGGTGAGTTACTTTGGGTTTTTATGTGATCTGATATTCATTTTTATTTGATATTTAACCCTTATCTCCCCTCCTTCTCTCTTTCATCTACTTCATCACAGGAGAGATCAATTGCTGCAGGGTAGAAATTACTTAAAAGGTGGAAATCAGACTTTGGCTACAAAAATGCTAAACTAATCAAGAACTTTGCGGTCAAACATCAAGAGGAAAAGTTTGAGGGAAAATACCAAGAAGGAGAAATTGTCTCGACAGAGTTAAGAAGGGGAGAAAATGTAACGTGGGGCTTTAAGTTCCTGAAACAAAGGAGTTCTGCGCTACCTCCTGAGAGATCTCGGAGACATCAAGACAAAATAGGAAGACTATGATGGGAAGGAGTTAGGACTCTTGAGGCAGCTGAGATTTCAGGCTTTCCTCAGAATTTCATGCTATTCATTTGAGGCCACCTACCACAAAGACGTCCCCAAATCAGAAAAGACTAGGATGCCGTGGGAAAGGACACCTCAGCATCCCCTAAAAGACAGAGCGGCCCCTGTATAGGTTCACTCCAAGGCCTTGACACCAGATCCCCACGAGATGGGCTGCCATGCACCCCAGAGAGGAAGCAAAATGCTAGACAGTGGGTGGGGGTTCCAGATAGACTGGGGAGAGTCAAATAAAAATGAAGTGCTGAGGCTTTCAAAGTTGGTTTTTCCTGTGTACCTGTTTGTTACCTGAAACTGTGAGCTGATCTAAGGACAAAATTCAAGCACCAGAGTTATTTTGCTATCAGTCCCTTGCTGATATCTGGCAATGAATTTAATCCCCCTTTCAACAACTATGTCTAAAATCCCCTTACAAAGCCTGTCTCCCCACCTCTGGCCTGGCCATTCTAACCAGAAAGAAGGGTTTTATCTTTGCCTCCTCCGTTTCCTTCATCCCTCAGCTCACTTTTTCCTACATCTCTGTGGTTGCAAAGTCCTGCCAATTTTGCTGAGTATGACTATAACTCTTCCGGCCCATTCCCTTCTCTCAGTCTTTCGCACTCCCTCCTTCTCTGCTGGACTCATGGTACCTGTTCCCCCAGACTTCTGACCTGCCTCCTGATTCGCCTTCCCCAAGTCTGGTCTCCAGGTAACCTCCAATCAACAACTCAGACCTGCTCATATCATTCTGCTTAAAATTCTGTATTGTCACTTCCCCAATGTAGGTAGTTTCGTCTCCTCCCTCCCTCCCTCCCTCTCTTTCTCGCTCTCTCTCTCTCTCTCTCTCTCTCTCTCTCTCTCATACTCACCTCTCTTCAGCTTCAGGTTTTTCTTTTTTGTCTTCAGCCTCTATGTCTGGCTACCATTAAGTGCTTTTTCTCTCCTTCTCAGCGCTTTGCTAGTGTGAACCTCTGCCCCAGACACCTGCCCCACTCTGTTTTTGTGCCTTTCCCACAAGGCCAACTCTGGCCTCTCCTGTAAGACTCAGAAATCCCCACTTGCTCTAAATATTTGACCAGCTGCTCCAACAGATGGATCTGCTGCCCCTTCCTAATGCTTCTTTTCACACCCTTCGGTGCTTTCTAAGCAGCCATTCACACCTCTGGCCCCACACGGGAATACATGATATGACTTCTGCCAGGACAGGGACCACTCGCTTCTTTATTCCGACAACCTAGCACACTTGCACACTTTCAGCGTAAAGGTGGGTTCTGAATGACTTTTGGTTGAACCCGTGGTAGATGAAACGCACACACACATTCCCTCTCTCTCTCTCTCTCTCTCTCTCTCTCTCTCTCTCTCTCTCTCTCTCTCTCTGTGTCTCTCTCTCTGTCTAAGGGATTAAGGGATTATGCTGGGAGCTCTAACTCCTGGACTGTCTAATGCTCCAGCTGAACTGATACACATGCCTTCCCTGTAAAGAGGAAGGATTAAAGATTTAAAGACCTGGGATAAAAGACGAGTCAATTTGCTGAGAAAAAAGAAATTGAAGCATAACGTAAAGTTATTCACAGAAGCAAGAAACCAAAAACAAAAAAAAAGTAAGTAATGAAATGACAAAAAAGAAGAGAGAAATTGATCTTTTTGACAATTTTGAGCTCCTGGCCTAAGTGTCAGATGCTTTAGATAAGCTAACTTGCTTTACTCTCAGTAAAGACCTTTTGAGGTAGATACTTTTGTCCCCTGCAAATGAGAAAACAAGCTGAAAGAGCGTACACACTATGACCTTGTGTAAACAACTAGTAAGGGATGAGATATGAATCTAGGCTTGTATGGTTCCAACTTCCATACATTTTCTACACATCCTGTTGCTTCTGAAAGACGTATGTGAGAAATTCTGCTGTTTTCTGGGTTCTTCCTGGGAATACGGGATGAAAAATAGAAGGGCCCAGTCACAAATCTCCTGGCATTCATCATTCTCATCAGCAGCATCAACTTCATCATAACACACATAGCATTTAACATGTACTTGGTAGTCATGTAAGTGTTCTGGATGAGCATCTCGCTTAAGCCACATCAGAACCCGATGAGAGGGATGCCACTGCACTTCTCATCCTGCATGTGAGCAAACTGAGGAGAAGGAGTCCACAGACCTGTCAAAGCCACACAGATTGTAACAGGCAAATAAAGAGTTCAAACCAGGGCATGTGGTGGTTGAATGGATGCCCTTAGTTATTCTGCCCCTAAACAGCTTCATGTGGGTCACAGAAAGAAGATAACAAGTAGAATCTAGGAGAAAAAGGTCCGGAATGCACAAAGACTTTTCCTAGGCACTCTATGGGTTTTCCCTATAACGTTAGGAAGAAAAATAAAAGTACGTATCAGCTCCCCATTACACACATAACCTTCACAAGACCTTCAACTTGAGGTTCAATTAGATCCCAGAAGAAAGCCATAAGTCAGTCATATCATGATAAATTAAACTCCTATTTCCTGCAGTAAAATGTGATAAATTGGGATTTATCCCTGGAAAACAGATTCAACAAAAATACTAAAATAATCACAATAATATATGAAAGGCACACTAATGTGAGCTTTTGTGAACATTTCTTATGTTAAATAGAATGTAAGTTTGGTTTCAACTTGTCTTGTTGAAGTTTATTAAAATAGGAATCAATGAAGCTTAGATGGAAGATAAATTATTTTCCCTAGCAGCCTTCCCAATAATGAGCACAAACATATGTCACTACTTTAGGCATATTAGACCAGACCTAAAATTGAGAGTCATTTGTCCCAGAAAATTTTTATTCTAATTCAGGATGAATGAATGGAAAATTTTAGCATTGTAAAAGCTGGGAAAAACCATTTACACAGTGCATTCTTTCCAATGATCTTTTGATCTTCTGTTTCAGTAAGTCCTTTGCCAATGACCTCTACCTGATTTGACAGAACTGCTCATCATTACACTTGTTATTGACTACACTCTTGTTTTGTGTATTTTGGGTTCTGAGATGTGCTACTAAAAATTCAGGCATTTTATTGATGTGACATTATTATTTTAGAATCTACATAAGTCAAATATGAAAATTATTTGCATATTGATTGCATACTTTGGAAGTCCTCTGCTGTATTCAAATTTTGTATTGAAAAAAGTTTTCTTATTTAGAAAGCATTTTTCTAAAACTCCAAAATACTCAAGAAGAGGAAGAAGATGACAACTGATAAAGTAAAGCTTCATTCACAAGAATAATTCTTATCTAGTAAAAGGCTTTCTGCCCAAGCGATACATAAATCTGACAGCTTGGCAATTGGAACAGGTAACCCTGCTTCAGGTATCTAACAGTACAAGATAAAACCAGAGAAGACTGAGATGAACCTGAGACACTTTCTTTCAGATACAAAATATAGCTTACTTCTCTCCCTATATATATTTTTTTCCTAAAAGATGTTCAAAAAGATCCTCTCGAACAGGAGAAATGATTATACAATTATCTGAAGACTTAAAAAAAATCTTTCCCCTGTTCCCCAATGAGAGCATATAGAGTCATTTCAGCAGCCAGAAACACCTGCACAAAAATATTCCCACAATTATGACACTTGCATACATTGTCTGATTTTTATATTAGCATTTTTATTTTTATTTTTAAAATGAGAAAAATATATTTTAAGATTATTAACACTTATTTCTTCTTTTGCATGTAATTTGGAATAATGCTTTGTCAATTAATTTTATTGTTAATGTGCATTTAGCACTTATATTTTACATGTATTTACAATTTTCTAAACATTTTGTGTTTATATGTTTTAGTGTTCAAGATACATTTATATTTAGTTGTTGACTTTATTTTATGGATCCTGAGCTTTGCTTTAAAAAGGTAGCAATAATGCCATTTTTATGCAAATTATGTCCCAAAACATTGTAACTGTCCATCAGCAATAGCCAAAAATGTATAAGAAAACTTTTTGTCCTTTTTATTCAAGAAAAGAAATGCAAAAGTGAGAATATGCTATCTAAAGTTACTGTAGGTGACCTACATGTCACTTAGAATTAATTTATATTATCACTTCCGAACAATTTCTCAAATTTTAATATGCAATAGAGTCACCTGAAGATCTTATTGAAATTCAAGCTCTGATTTACTAGGTCTGGATTTGGGCCTGAGATTTCACACAATTTAACAAATTCCCAGGTGATTTTGATGTTACCGGTTCCAAGCCTCTTCTAGAGTTCTCCACATTACACAGCAAGGATTTAAGCATTCTCAAATAAATGCTATGGGATTGCTATGAGGTAGAATTGTCTTAATTCTTATGATTAATAATTCAGTGAACTGAAGGAGCACCTGTGACCAATGAAGTAAGATAAGTGGATGGAATTTGTCTTAAAAGTCGGCAGAGAATTTGGGCTTATAAGGAAAAAAACCTGAGTTATAAAATCTTGAGAAGGGAGACCTAGGACACATTCTGGCCATAGTGTGAAAAATGATTTGAAATAGAAGCACCTGGCTTAGAATGTTTTTAGCAGATTTCTTCTTCCAATTAACGTCACTGAAGAGACATGAAGATTGAGCCAGGGCTCTTTCTTAGGATTCCCTGGTGCTCCTCCACCCCTAGGAAGCCAGGAACGCTGGTCCAGGCAGCGGGACCAATTCAGCAGTGGATGAGGACCCCGGCACTGACTGCCCACTGTGCCATCATCCCAGGAAGCGTGCCCTGATGCGCCAGGCCATGTTCGGTGACCCACAGGGCAGCCGTGCCTCTCCTCTCGTGGCACTACCGTATCATCAACCGGTGTTCCTCGCTTGTGTCTCCCCTTCAAACCCAGAACTCCCCGAGGATAGGGGCTGCTCATGACTGTCCGTCTCTCATGTAGAACTTTGCACAATACCCAGCCTTTGGCGGACACCGATCACTAAATCAGCATCCAGGAAATGAATGAGATCTGCGGCACAGCAGTTACCCCCATTCTTCCCAATGTCAAGTCAGGGGATGCTCTGGAAGAGACTCTGTAGCTGTGCTCCTGTAGCCACCCACTTGCTTTTCCCTTTTCCTCTGGCCTGTGTTAAAACACTGGGTTTTAATGCCTGCTCTGTACCTACCCACCGTGGCTCACACTAGGCTTTCTGATTCAGTGCAGGTCTCATTTCTGGATTAGGGCAGACTTCACCAAGCAATGACAGCAGAGACTCTCCTATCTGTTCTGTCTTCATTAGGACCTTTCAGGTGATGAAGCAAATATACGCTCACATTTCCTCATGGAATCAGGTGTGTCGAAAGAAAAAAAAAAAACAAAACAGGGCAAATGAGGCAGGCAGGAACCTTCCTGGGCAGTAGCACAAGCCTTCTGGTCCCTGAGCATCCACAGCTGGAATAACTGGCAGGCAGCGTAGTGATGCTCCTAATCACTCAGGATGCAGCACAATCTCCAGCGTCCCCACTCACTTGTCCTACTCTCCTAAGCAGGAGCTCAGGGTCTCCGCGGTTACCCTGTGTGGTCAGTCAGTGGCACGGGCAGGAGGTTCACACACAAGGAGCAGCCTCTGTATGTAGGGCCACTAGTTAAATTAAGTCAGAAGTGGTGTAATGAGACAGGGTACAAAGAGCTCATTCCATGGCCTTTCACACCATCAGGGGTTCAGCCTCCAGTTCCCCACCATTCTCATGCTGTCTCCTTGTCCCAGGCAGCAGGAGTTAGAACAAGGCTCTTGGTTATTTCAAGTGTCACCACACAGATGAACTCCCCCAAATGTGTTCCAGTTTCACACAAAAGACTTACTCCCTAATGTCAAAGGACTCTGCAGATATAATCTCTGAGGTTCCTACTTGCCCTAGAAGAGTTCACTAAATAAAGTTTAAAATACTATGCGTTCATGTTTATATCATTGTGCCAGTATGCTATAGATTGTTTACTCACCGAGCATGCCATAGCATTTCAGTGATTGTGGTGTTTGGGCTCAGAGGGCCATGATGACGAAACGTACACCTTTGATTATTGTGGGCCAATGACTAGAGTGGAGACGTACGATATGAAAGGCTACAGAATTCCTCTTGCCACGTAACCATCAGAGAACCTCATGATTTATACAAATTAGGGATTTACGCAAGCTCCCTTAGAGGAGAGTGGTGGGAAGGTGGTCTTTCCCACGGTATCCTGTAACATAAGCCATGTGAGATGTGTAAGACAATTTGTCTAATTTCACAGTCACATATTTACTTTGAAACTGGGGATTTAGTTCCAGCAAAACAGCATCATCCATCACATTGAATTTATGCTGTCAATTGATTTCTTATGGTCTCTTACTTTTTAAAATTTAATTTGTAATTTGTCTAGGTTTCATGCTTTTTAAAGAAATACAAGCACAGGAAGTTCGTTAATACTTTCAGGTTTGTAACCATTTAAGTAAAGTTCTCACAAAAATAACTTCAGCTAAAGTTGGAAGCCAGGACAACTTTCTTCCCTCAAGAGCACATTCATTAATTAGTCAAGCTCGAGAGTCAGGAAGGAATGTCTTTTAGGGACCTTAACCATGTGTTTGCATTTCACATACATTCTTGGTCGTGGCAGCAAGAAGAGGCACCTGGCAAGCAGGTGTGGTGGTGGCACGCGCCTATAATCCTAGCACTCTGGGAGACTAAGAGAGGAGGATTCCAAGTTCAACTCCAGCCTGGGCAATTTAGTAATTTAATGAGAGCCTGTCTTAAATTTTAAAAACTGAAAAGGAGGCTGGATTTGGCTTGTTTTATGTTTCTCATTGCTTAAAACAAAATACCTGGCACCCGAAGTTAAAGGAGGAAAGGGTTATTTAACTCACAGTTTGTAGAGGTTTTAGTTCGTAATTGGCTGGCTCCAAGGCAGAGTGGTGTGGCAGAGGGGCATGGCAGAGGAGAAGCAGGTCGTGGTGGACAGAAGGTAGCAAAGCGAGCAAGGGAAATCAGCAGCTTCTTTCTGCCCCTGTAATACTCTATCTAGGCTACCGGATTAGGGTGGTGACAAACCAATCAGTGGACTGATTTATTAATCACACACCCTTGATCCCAGCATCACACACTCTAGATCTAGCCACCTCTGAAAAAACCCCACCTATGACTACATGAGCCTGTGGGGAGACATCTAGACACCAGCTATAATAGAGCTCAGTACCAAAGCCCTAGTTCAATCTCCAGTCACACACATGTGCACATGCGTGCACACACACACACAAAGACACAGACTGACTTCAAATGAAATCTTTCTCTGTAGGAGACCATACTAATGTCTCTCCCAGATCCCCTTTACTAGGTCAGCACACCTATCTCCCAGCTGCTATCAGTGATGGCTACTAATGGCTCATAGCTGCCTCCTTCTCTGGAGAATTGGCCTCAGAAGAAGAAAAGGAGCCCACCTGATGCATTACAGTTTCCCCTCCCAACCAGAGGCCCTCCGCAGCCATTTGGCTGGCCGGAAAGTTCAGAAGGCCGGTCCTCTTGCTTCTGGGTGGTGCAGCCCTGGGGTACAAGCCATGTTCCAGAGCTCCTACGGAATCGGCCAGAAGCTCCAGAGAGATCACATCCTTGCTTGGAAACTCTCCTTCACTTTGCTTTCTTTATTCTCTCTCTCCTGAGAGCACAGCCGTAATACACAAGCGTATTCCTGTCTTAGACGCTGCTCCTAGGAAACCACAATTAAGACACCTTCCTAAGCTACAGAAAACCTGCTTGGCACAAAGATAGGCCATGCTGCTTGGCACGAATGAATTCTCCGTGTGAACTTTGATCCCTCCTCCTCCTCTCTCCATTACTAGGAATAAGAGACACATATCTCTTTCTCTAGAACGTGTTAGAATATAATCCCAAATGAGATTTCATTACTAATCATCTCTGAAAGTTTGAATATGAGGATTTCTGACTTGTACACTGTGTGAAAATCTCGAAACCAAAGTGCTTCTTTTTAAACATTTCTAAATCTCCAAAATCAAATAACTGCCTTTCTGGGTTCAATTATGGTAAACTTCCATAAACTCTGAGATATCAGTACTTCCTAGGCACTCATTGAGATATAAAAGGGAACAACTTTTAGTCCCTGGCACAAATATACCTGCAATCTTTGCCCATCTTTGCCCATAGGGACTGCCTCTTTCTGTCTGATAGAACCAAGTTCACCTGAAAATGTGAAAAATGGAGTCCCGACTGCCAGTTCCCTTTAGGTAATGTATCATTCATAAAGCCCATAGGAATAGATATTTTTGCATTTCTTGTCGTTCTACAACCACTTCCACTCATTCCTTCTCCTAGAAGAAAAACGAACTCATGCAAGTTAAAGTGAGTTAAAAATACAATATATATGTAGTTACCAGATTTTAAACATTTCTTATATGTCAATTACTTTCTAAAAAGCTTTATAATAATTATCTCATTTAACTCTCACAGTTGCCCTGTGAGGTGGATATTCTCTCTATTCTAAGCTAGGTTTAATTTTTCTCAGGTTCCAAAAAGTCTGGAGGGGAGGAAGCTCTGCATATGTGGCAGGTCCACAAAACTGTCAATATGTCAGTGTCCTTCCTGGTCTCCATCTTTCTCTTCAGCAGCCCAGTTGTTTCAAGACCATTAGGATGGAAGCCAAATGGCCAGACTAGTGAAGAGAAAGATGGAAGAGATGTCTCTGAGGACCACATCTGCAGGAGAGAGGGGGCAGAGGCCATGTCTTTCCTCTAGTGTTGATTTATTTAGGAGGCCAAGTCCTTTTCGGAGATTTCTGCCTTTCATCTCATAGACCAGAACTGTAAAATTGGACCACTTGAAAATGAGGGAAGTGGGCATTTTGAGCATCTTAATTTCCACCTCTGATAGCAGTATTTCTGACTAAAATTCTCCTTGTGAGAAAAATGTCTTATTTTGCCTTGGGACAGTACTGGTTTGCACTGTACTAACAACATAACCATTGATAAAGTTACCTTTCAAACTAAAGTGTACATGTTTGGATAATCAATTACCTGGCTAACTTTTCAATGATAGAGAATGGCAAAAGAAGTGTTGAGGAAACCAAACTTTACTGTCGTATGCCAACAACAAAAGTAATTGAAAAATCAATGTAAATCTTAACTTATAGTCACTGAGGAAAACACCACAAGAGTGCACCTTTATGATACAAAGCTAAACTTTTTTCAAATTTTTGTCCTCATTTCTCTTGCTATCAATATCTTACACACGCATAGCTAATGCCCTAATATGTCACCTCCTCCTTTTTTTTCCAGTGTTGGGGATTAAACCCAGGGCCTTTGCACTGAGCTGCATCCCCAACCCTTTTTACTCTTTCTTTTGTTTTAACTTTGTGGCGGGGTTTAACTAAGTTGCCGTGGATGGGCTCTACTTTGTGATCCTCCTGTCTCGGCCTCCCAGAATGCTGAGATTACAGGTGTGCACCAAGTGCTCTCTGACTCAGCCTCCCTTCTCTGTTCTCCTGTCCCCTCTTTGGCCCAGGTCTTTGTCTTATCAGTCCCCTTAAGCCCTCCCCTGTTTCACTAGTATTCCTGTGTCATTTCATGGCAGGGTGGTATCTATGATGTGTCTCTGCCCTGCTGCCTCCATTTCCTGTTCAAGAAAGAGGGATTTTGCCACAGTTGTATTCACAACGATCTTCGTCGAGAATGCATCTGAAATAAAGAAACAAAGACCCCACAGAACTGCCTTGGAGTCCTGTCTTACACCTGGGGCCCATCCTACCACCGAGTTCCAGAAATAGGACATAAACTAATTTTGCTCAAGTCCATTTGAATTGGGTTTCTCTTATATGTAAGCAAAGAAATCTTAATAAATACACTGATTTTTTTTTATACCTGAGGAAATCTCAGGATGAAATCTTCTACCCTTCGATGGGAAGAAGATATATTTAAAAATGTATAAGTTAATATTTTATTCATCTTACTTATAACATGAATAAAATGTAGTACAGATTTTTCTTTCGCTCTTTTGAAAAGTCTATAATTAGAGACTGTAATTTAACTGATTTTTTTTCCTGTGTTGTTGCTGTTAATGATCGAGGACAGGGACAGAAACAATTGTGGGTGAGGAAGTAAATGTGTTTGCTGTCCTCTACAATAGACAGAGCCCAGACTTTCCCCGCGAAGCCATTTTAGATCACGGCAGGGGCCTCGCTAAGCCAGCGCGGTGAGCGAGCACTAGAGCGCTGTCAGGCGCCCTCAGCGAGTGTGATGGCGCGGAAACAGGGGCTCTGCGGAGTCGTGGGCAGGGGAGAATGCGGCAGAATGGCGGAGGCTTTACTCTAGCTTCACAAACAGGAAAGTTTGGTAAGAGGTTCCTTTGAAGGCCAAACATTCCTGTGGAAACTGCAGAGCAACTAGAGCTTTGCCGAGGATTGAAAGCCACCCCTTCAGTAAAGAAAATTAATAGCAAGAAGGATTTTGGTGTCCAGAACTGGCTGATGGAGACTAGCAAAAGCTTGAAAGACACAACTCCAATAGTGAGCATTTATGCTGAGCAAGTCTGTTCACTGTGACCACTGGGGACAGTCCCTCCAAAGACAAGCTCACAGTACAGCTGGGGGAAGGATTTCTGCGAATTTAGAAAATACAGTTGAAGGGAAATTGAAGAGTCTTAGTCAGTTCGAGCTGTCATATCAAAACGCCGTAAATTATTAAATACTTTAAACAATAGACATTTATTTTTCACAGCTTTGGAGGCTGAGAAGTCCAAGACCAAGGAACTGATCAATTTGGTAGACTCTCGGCAGTTTGGCTGACTGGTACCTTCTTGCTGTGTGTTCATGGGCAGAGAATGAGGAT
Source organism: Hystrix cristata (assembly GCA_004026905.1). Taxonomy (NCBI): domain Eukaryota; kingdom Metazoa; phylum Chordata; class Mammalia; order Rodentia; family Hystricidae; genus Hystrix; species Hystrix cristata. The sequence continues at coordinate 6,947 of PVJO010009697.1, read as the reverse complement.
TGTCTCTTCTTATAATAAATTTTAAATCTTGCTATACTGTACAGATCTTTGATGCTAAAAGCAAGTGGAGTGATGTGTTTGGAACTTCATGCCAAACTTTTCTCTTTCTTCCTTTTCTTCTCCTTTTCCATTTTCTCCTTTTCTCTTCTTCTTCTTCCTCTTCTTCTTCCTCTTCTTCCTCTTCCTCTTCTTCCTCTTCCTCTTCTTCCTCTTCTTCCTCTTCTTCTTCTTCCTCTTCTTCTTCCTCTTCCTCTTCTTCCTCTTCCTCTTCTTCTTCCTCCTCCTCCTCCTCCTCTTCTTCTTCTTCTCAAAACAACCCCACTGATAGAAACTTTTATTTCTGTGACTTCTGTGTCATTTGCACATTCCAAGGCTAGTTTATTTGTTAAAGCTACACACCATAAACCAATGCCTGAGTATTTTTCTGATAGTTCCCAGGTGACTTGCTGGGGCATATGACCTGCCCAGGAAATCAAAGAAGGTAGCCATTAAACAGGAAAAAGACAAGGGGAAGGAGGAGGAAAGTGACTCATAGTTAGAAAGATGTCTATATAACAACCTAGTGCACACACACACACACACACACACATATATGTGTGTGTGTGTGTATATATATATATATATATATAAAAAACTGAAAACAAAGATTCATGAAAGAATAATTACTGTATTAGTCAGGGCTCCAAAAACAAAACATATATAGATGCACTCTCACTTCTGTGCACCCCATAAGGATATTTTGGTCAGCCACAGACTGCATAGACCATGGTGGTCCCATAAGAACATGACACCACCTAGTGATGACATAGCTAGCTTGGCTTGTGTGTGCAGCTTCTGATGCTTGCACAATGATGAAATTGCCCAACAACGCATTCCTCAAAACATATCCCTGCTGCTAAGTGATGTGTGACTCTGTGTATGTGTGTGTGTGTGTGTGTTCTTATCTTTCGTAATTTGAACAGCAGAAACAAACCTTCCCAAAAGAGAAAGGCATCAGCCAAAAGAAGACAGAAAAGTATTCTTTCCGTGGTGTTATTTATGCAAAGCCCACTCCTGGCAAGTTCAAAATCTGCAGAGTACGCCAGTAGACTGGCGGCTCAGAGAAGAGTGGAGGTTGTAGTCTGAGTCTGAAGGCCAACTGCCAGCATAATCCCCTCTTCCTCAATGACATCGGTCTTATCCTTAAAGCTTTTTGAATGACTGAACGAAGCCTACCCACATGACCAAGTGTAAATATTAATCTCATCTTGCCAGGCACAGTGACATATGCCTGTCTGTATCCCCAACAACTTGAGAGACTGAGGCAGGAGAATTCCTTGAGCCCATGAATTTGAAGGCCAGCCTGGGCAACATAGTGAGACCCTGTCTCAAAAATACATAAAGTAACTTTTAATCTTATCTTTTAAAAAATGCCTTCACAGAAATAATCCACAAGAGTTTGACCATATGTCTGGGTGCCACGGCCTACCCATGTTGGCCTGCATAATTAGTCATCCCAGCTACTTTAACTATGTGTGATGTACTATGATATTTCCCATTCGATTCCATTCTGCCTCATTTTACTTTTCAAAAACTATGTTTACAAACTACTGACTGATTTTATGACTTACTCTAAGTATGCAGTTTAAAAATCTGAAAAATATTAGTATGGGAGCCTGTTAGAAGGCGTCTCACAGACTTTCTTGTCCACAATTTCGGGGATACAGCAGCATAAATGTCCTCTTGCACTCAGGCATTTGGGGAAGTGCAGTTCCCAGAAGCCGAACATGCAGTGCTGGAATGTGCCCTTTGAGCCTGAGAGTGGCATGGATGTAGTTCCCAATGTTAACAGACTGGGAGAGATCTTCTGTTTAAGAGAGAAAAAGACAAAAATGTCCACCGTGAATTTTAAGTGCAGACTAGACAGGAACAAGATCTCAGTGGACACAGCATGTAGGTGTTGCCATCAAGGACAGCATGCCCAAACGTTTCCCTGACAGCACAACACCATGTAATTGCTCCCAATTCAGACAATTCCATATGAAGAGCAGCGATGCTGAAACACTTGAGATCCATTTCTACCAGCCAGCGGAATGGGAACTTGACAGAGAAGTTGTTCTGTTATCTATCGCTGCGTACAAATCATCCCATGTTAAAGGCTTCAAATGACACCAATCATTTTACTTTTATCCCGTGTGCCCCTGACAGCTGACTGAACTTGGCAAGATGGTTTTCATTCAAGCTGTTGCATAGCTGCTGGCAGAGGGTGGCTGCGGCTGGAGTTCTCTGAGGCTGGCTCATTCGCCTGACCTGTGTCTGGACTGGAAGTCTCCATCGGCGGGGCTGCAACAGCGTGGCTGCTTGGGTGTCTCTCTGCCATCACACACTCTCTCCACACAGCAGCAGCTTCGTGGATAGAGGCAGCACACCACTCCGAACCTGTTCTGCTCTTAGGCCTTGGGCTCAGAAGCCACCCAACATCGCTTCTCTATTAGTTGAGCCAGTCGCAAAAGCCTGCTCCGACTCATGGACAGAAGAAAGGAACTCTGCTTCTCTGTTTTCGGTGTGTGAGGGGGGGTGGGGGGTGGCATGCATCCATAGGGACTGAAGATAGGACTTTCATACTGAGCTACATCCCTGGTGGTTTCCCAGGCAGGACTCAGACTCACAGCCCTCCTGGGGTTTACTGGTGCGCTCCCCTACAGGAGACTGCACCTCTTGACGAAGGGGGAGTGAACCCTTGTGCAGCACATGGAACCAGATACACTGTTGTGATTATTTTTGGCAATCAAAATCTGTTCTTATCACTTGGAACTAAAATACAGTATTTTTTGGTAAATCCAAGGTGATGCCCTGGAATTTACATTTGCCATCCTAGTTACTATCTGAGCCCATACAAGAACTGGAGCCCTCCAGTACAGCCCAGCAGGAGCCTCATCTCACCCCTGAGGAAACTACAACAAAAAGGGAATTAGGGATTTACACAGATTCCCCCAAGCAGAGCAAGGCAAATCAGAAGCCCCTACTCCCCAGTCAGTTCTTTTCTTGTCTCTCCCTCTCCGATCTTCCCATGGACTTTCCCAGGCACATTTCTGGAGCAGAGTTGAGTGGGGCAGCACATAAAGGGTTCTGGTGGTAGTAGAGGTGTCCGCCAGTAAGGTCCACATTGTATCCAGACATGAAATAAAAGGATACACCACAACATTTGCCAGTAGTGGAGAGGGCCAGGACCTCACAAGAATGATATTCTAAACATGGCAGGAGGACCCACCAGTCAAAACAGACACTAGCCATAAACAACCGGTACAACAGGACCAGTGTGTCCCAATCAGATATCATCTTTGCCTCCTCACCAAGCCAACATAAGAAAAGATTTTCCTCTGTTTAAATCCAAGATGGCAACCCGAGCATTCGTAGTTTTGGTTTAGAAACTTTTTGCAAATCTATTTTTTCTAGGGAAAAAAAGTGTGATTTTCTCTGTGCTGGCCAAAAGAATGTTGAAGGTACTCCTCAAATACTTTTCAGAAGTTAAATCACTTCTGCTGAGGAAAAATGATGAGTCAATAGAAACTAAATCATGATCAGATGGATTAAATTTTTCTCAATAAAATGATTTCTAAAGAAAGGGCAAAGTGCTTCGAAGAATTGGTTTCCAGTAGATTTTATATTAACAATCGTCACTTTTCAGTACTTATGACTTATCCGGTCTATTGTTATGGAAATAGGAATGTGGTCCCATGTGCAACAGTACAATTTCACTGCAAGATCAACCAAAAGGGCAGTAAGAACCATAGTTAAAATACAGCATTTTGGTTTCTATTAAGTACAAGAAAGAAAACCGAATACAGGAAGAAACTTACATTGACATCCTCCATTTCTAAAGCTTTGGTTCCAAGCAGGAAATTCTACTTGACTGCCCATCCCATATGGATGGGCATTTAATTGAACAGTACAAACTTCACAGAAACCCACATATTAGAGCTGGAAAAAAGTCTTAGAGGAGATTTTGTCCAAATGCTTTATTTTATAGGTGATGATGCTAAGGCTCTGTGGGGAGAATTAGCTCAGTCACACAGCTGGTGGAGCAAGGACCAGAACCCGGGACTCCTGGCTCCATTGCTGGTACATTATCGGTATTACCACTTTCCAGAACCTCTCGGAGTCATGTTAGCAAAAGTAAGAGCCATGGCGAGAAACCAGAGGGCATCAGAGACTTCACCTGTCAGCACTCGTTCTCCTCTTGTAGCACAGTCTCTGCTTTGCTTTGACAAACTGCTGCTCCCCGACACCAGTCCACAGGAGAGAGGAGGTCATATGACTGGCCCGAGAGAGGCAACATGTCCCCAAGGTTAAGCCGATTGCCACAGTGCAGCCAGACCCACGGACGGGCACCCTACCCAAACAAAACCAACGCAACGCAAACAAATGCTTGGTTTTAACTTGAAAAGGAATCTAATTCCTTCCTTTTTCAACTTAAAGAAGAGAAAATATTAAACTTGAAGCCACTGAAACAATTTTCCCACCACTTGGGTACTGAGAATATGCTGAGTACAGCAGGAAACAGAGCAGGGACAAGAGCAACCACCTCCAGGGGACATTGTTGGGAGACTGAATCCATCAAGTGTTAAGCCAGCTCTAGTTGTGTGCTTTTTAGTTACGTACATCAGTAAGGTCCACCTAATCATTCAAGCCAGTCTGTGTCAAATTCTCTTTCATTTACAATTATAAAAGTTCTCTAGAACACAACACCCTGGAGATAATCACACCTATTTCTTGTCAAAGATGAAAAACAGAACAATAAAACCCGAAGACAGAACTGAAACAATGTGTGCAATATCACGGAATTTAAATAGTACAGCTTCTCATCTACGGTGCCTGTTCAAAGGAGAAGTAGTACTAGTACTTCCCCAGTAGGACAGATAATGGCAAGGTACCCTGAGAGATGTCATTACTCAGATAGGAAAACTGAGGTTTGGTGAGGAAAGGTCCTTTGTGCAGGGAGCTGATGGAGCCTTCAGACACCAGAGGTTGTATATATTCCACAGCCTGCTTCATCTTGTCTGAGCTCTCCACAGTGTGTACAAAGTAAAGAAATTGAAAGTGTTGGGAAGAGGTCAGGTCAGGAATAGTGAAGTCAGCAAACACAATCATGCGTTTATCCAAATCTCCTAAATGCTCACCTAAATATTTTATTTATCAGGGTAGTTAGACTAGTTTATGTAAACAGATACCTAATATTTTCTTCCAATTATTTGTGTTCTGTGCACAGAATAAGCACCTAAAATTTTTTGCTAAGGGAAGAAATGAATGCATTACATGTGCTTTGATACCTTTTTCGTGTGTTTCTCTTTTTGTTCATTCTAATATACTGATAAAATTTCACTTTAAAATAACTTTGCTTTCCTTTCTGTGACATTTCTATCTTTCCATCCCTCATTGCCTCGCTCCAGCCTCAACAGCAACAGCAAAACACCCCATCTCAAAACTCCCTCCCACAGATGTGGTCCCCGGGGACCTATCTCCTCCTTCTTCGTTGTGCACTATGCCCTTCTTCCAGCACAGCTAACCAACATTATATAAAACTTTATATTTTGCGCTCAATTTCCCCCGGGTCAAATCACTTGATAGTCACGATCGCCCAGAAGGCAAGATGAGACAGATAATATTAACTCTCATTTCAAATGAGAAATCTGAGGCTCAAAGGGCCTAAGCAATTTGCTCAAGATGATGCAGCAAGCAGATGAAGAAAGACTCAAGCCACGGTTTCCTCTCTCCCAGCACCATGCGTTACATCAACTGGTGCTGGGCCTGCCTTTCTATTGGTGTCTGACGCAATCTGCCAAGAGATTTCAACTCATCAGCCTCTAGGGACCAGCTCTACCACCCTTTCTTCCAACATCCACAGCACTGAGGGCAGTTGGTCTCACAATGCGATCCACCTCAGCCTTCCTCTTCCAGGAGCAAGGTCGTCATGGGGATGAGTGAAGAAACGAGTGGCAGCTGATGGCCGGAAGAAAGCTTATGGGGAGAGACAACACTTACAGGGACTGAGGACCTTCCTCGGCACTCACGATTTCCTCACAAGTTCAGAGAAAAACTCTGGCCGTAAATCTCTTCAGACATGTGTGTGTTTAAGACCAGATCTGTTGCCTCTATTCAAACTGGGTAAAACTGAACTTTCCTGAACTTCCAAAATGACAAAGATTTTTATTTCTTCATTTGAGAAGTGTTTATTCATTTCAGATGCCCATTTTTGGATGGGGTCTTTAAATTTGGGGGGTTTGAGTTTTTTGAGTTGCCTATATATTCTGAATGTTAGAACCTTGTCTGAGGGACAGCTAGCAAAGATTTTTTTCCCAGTCTGTGGATTTTCGTCCTGCTGTATTAGTGATTTCTTTTGCTATGCAAAAGCCTTTTAGTAGGATGAGGTTCCAAGCACTGATTCTTTGTGTTATTTCCCATGCAGTCTGGGTTCTGTTCATAAATTTTTTTCCTACCTCTATGTCTTTGAGAGTTCTTCCTATTCTATTCTCCAGTAGATTTAGTGTTTCTGTCCTAATGTTTAGATCTTTGACCCCCTTTGATTTTAGTTTAGTACATGGTGAGAAACACATATCTAGTTTTAGTTTTGGGCATGTGGCCAACCAATTTTTCCAGCACCATTTGTTAAAGAGGTTATCTTTCTTCCTGTGAGGGTGTTTGGCTCCTTTGTCGAAGATGAGGTATTTAAGTGTGTGTGGAGTTGTTTCTGCATCTTCTAGCCTGTTCCATTGGTCCTCAGCTCTGTCTTTGTGCCAGTACCATGCTGTTTTTATCACAGAAGCTTTATAGTATAGTTTCAGGTCGGGGATTGTGATGCCTCCTGCCTTGCCCCTGTTGCTCAGGATTATTTTTGCTATTCCTGGTCTCTTCTGGTTCCAGATAAATTTCATGATTGTTTTTTTCTAATTCTGTGAAGTATGTTAATG